>JAADXJ010000750.1:0-15112 GCA_023337735.1 Pythium biforme
GCTCCGTGACGCCGTGAGAAGTGCGCTTGGTGAGGCCGAGCGACTCGGCCTCGCGTCGATTGCGATGCCCGGCATCTCGTCGGGTATGTTTGGGTACCCACGAGATCTCGCAGCGCGCGAAATCGTCAATGAGTGCATTCGCTGTTGCCACGAGCGCGCGGTTTCAGCGGATATTCGTCCGACGACGTTGGCTTCGATTGTGTTTATGAACATTGACAAGCCGACATGCCGAAGTTTTGTCCAAGCGCTCCGAGACGCAGCCAAACAAGGTGCAGCAAATATGTCGCTGGTCGAAGTTACCCCGATTGAGAGAACGGAAGTGGCAAACGCTGAGCCGAAGGGCGATGAGGCAGCGGAGCTGGTGGAGGACGAAGGAACTCCGCGCAAATCTGGCGGCATTCTGCTCGTGCGTGCTGGAGACAATGACTTCGAAGTGTTGCTGGGCGTCGAATTCCGCCTGTTCAGCGGCAAGTATTTGACCGTCTTCGGCACCAGTGAAGACAACTCTCCGTCGTCGGGAGAAAGCGAACGCATCGCGAGTTGCCGCCGATTCTCGTCTGAGATCGGTGGACTCATCTCGGCCTCCCAACTCGACAAAGCCTCCAAGCACGGCAGTCGGTCGGTGTTTATCGACCACTCCGAGTTCACGCTGCACATTGTGCATCTCGACAACGAGCGCACTCGGTCTTTGTCGGACGCGTACGAGGGAAGCCGCTTCGGACTTTGGAGTTATCGGAAACTGGATCATCTGGTGTGGGTGCCGTGGCGAACTCTTCTGGATAGTGCAAACACTTCGATGCGCTCGGCAAAAGCAACTCAATCTGGTGTTGGTCGGATTTCCACGCGCTTCGGATCCTATCAAGTCTCGAGTCTTGTGCGCCAAGTTGTTCAGCGTTACGGCGACCAAGTTGAAAGCTGTCTGGAAGACTTGCTGGTAGAGCAAATGATCGTGAAGGAAGTGGTCCGGGTTGACTCGTTGAAGGTCTTGGACGACGATAATCTGCTCTATCGATCGCTTGATAGTGCCTGGAGACTTCGTGTGACATGCCCACCGCTACCCCCTCCGCCTCCACTACAACCCTTGGACTCCAACGATCCGCAGTACAAGAAGCTGATGGCACATTTGCCTAGTCAGATCGCGAGTCGCGTTGTGACTGTCCGGCATGTACGAGCGTCGGCACGTGTCGGTGAGTTTCTCAACCACAAGCAAACGCTTCTGGGAGCTGTGCAAGAAAAAGAGCCGCTGTTCCACGGCACTCCTGAGCGTTGGCGTGCGACAGCTATCGCACTCAAGGGGTTCGACCTTGGTGTGAAGTTGAATGGACGCGCACTAGGAGATGGTGTGTATACCTCCTCGGACGCCAATGAGGCACGCAGCTACTCTGCGGCAGCAGGCTCGATTGTCCACCTGCGCGGGCTCGTCACTACAAGCAGCTCAAAGGCTGAACAAAATACGATTGTTCGAGGCACTGTCCATGTGTTTCCCGACCCGAAGGCCTTACTGCCACTGACGATTGCAGACTATGCTGCGGAAGATGAGATAGATCAAGTGGAGGCTAAGCGGCAAGAAGCGCACCAAGAGTACGAGCAGTTGATCAAGCGCCGACGTGAGATGCTGAAGACGATGATCGTCAAGGAAGAAGAGTTCAAGCGTGCGACGGGCGAGAGACTCAAGACAGCCCTTCGCATTTACAGTGATCGTCTCGTGAAGCTGTGTGCTGATCTTCACCATGACGATGACTTCGTGAAACTGTCCGAAATTGATCAAGCTGATGAACAACAGAAAATGCCCGTAAGCCGCCAGTTTTTCTTGGAGCGCCACCACTTCAGATTGAACCTGCCGATGTACCAAGTGAAGCCAGATCTTGTCAAGTTGCTTCGCGCGAAGTCGGTCGTCGTTCTATTGGCTGACACGGGATCCGGCAAGAGCACGCACCTTCCACAAATGCTGCTCGACGACGTCTTGCCCACCTCAGAGACACGTCGTATTGCGATCCTTGAACCCCGCCGTGTGAACGCAATCTCACTCTGCAAGCGTGTGTCCGAGGAGCGTGGCCTTCTCCCTGGCCAAGAAGTTGGTTACACAATCGGCCGGGGAGAGTCAAACGCGTTGTCAGGGGTGACTCGGTTGGAGTACATGACTCATGGACTATTCGTTCAGCTCGCGCGCGATCTTGACCAACTCCTCAGCACTTACTGCGCGGTGATTGTGGACGAAGCCCACGAACGCTCGGTTGACGTGGACCTCTCGCTAGCGCTCCTGCAACGAGCGCTGAAGCGACAGCAAGAGGATGCTTCGTCGATAGATTTCCGTGTCATCGTTACCAGTGCAACCATCGGTGGCGAAGCAGCCAAGTTTCAAAAATATCTGGATCCATCGATGGCACAGTCAGCTGTCTTTCAAGTTCAAGGTCGCACATTTCCTATCCATGTCGAGCACCGTGATGACGTCGAGATCGATCGAGAAGCGGTTGGTTCGGCGGGCGTTAGCAAGGTTCTGTCATCCGCGGCCATCCAGTCGGCTGTGGAGCTGCTTCGAACGACTGACACAGGGAACATCCTTGTGTTTCTGCCGGGGGAAGGCTGTATCAATGATGCTCTTGAGGTTGCTCGGAACGAGATTTCCC
Source organism: Pythium biforme (assembly GCA_023337735.1). Lineage (NCBI taxonomy): Eukaryota > Oomycota > Peronosporomycetes > Pythiales > Pythiaceae > Pythium > Pythium biforme. The sequence continues at coordinate 2,628 of JAADXJ010000750.1, forward strand.
AGTCCGCGACAATTGAAGTGCTCGACACGTACAGCCCAAGCTCGTGTGCGTTCTGCTTTCGTATCTCGACATTTGCTGGTGATGAGAACAGAGATGAAGACTCGGCAGTAGAAGCCACCACGGGTTTTGGTGACCGCCATCCGCGATCGGCAAGACACCGTCGAGTGATCACCACCTGTGTCGTTGGCTTCCATGGAAAAGCTTCTCGCGCAGAGCGTGACCGCGTGTTGTACCCAAGATTCTCGGACTGGCGGCTGGTGGTCTTCACCACGAATCTAGCCGAGACTGGCGTGACTGTGCCGAACGTCCGCTATGTCATTGACACGGGTTTGGAACGTCGCGTGCGGTGGAACTCGGATCTGGATATGAACGAGATGGTGACAGAACCGATCTCGGTGTCGTCCATGAACCAACGTGCTGGTCGTGCGGGTCGCACAGCTTCAGGAATTTGTGTGCGCTTGTATCCAGAGGCGGCTGTTGGGAAGTGGATCCAGAGTGATGTTTTACCTGCAGTTCAGAACGCGATGATCTACAAGGCTGTTCTGCTGAACAAACAGCTCGAAAGCCAGGGAGAGCCAAGTTTGGAGATGCTGGACCCGATCGCCCCTGACGCGTTTGCTCGCGCGCAGAAACGCCTCGTTGATCTTGGGGCTCTCGATCCGCAGAACGGCAAACTCACACGAGAGGGAACTGCACTGCTGCGTGTCGGCATCGACCTACGCCTCGGACGCTTCTTGATCGCTTGTGCTCGCTTTAGTTGTCTTGCGACAGGCGTGAAGTTAGCGTCGCTACTGGTGGCCGCTGATGCCCCGGAGCGGTTGCTTCCAGGTCGCAAGAAATCGCCGTGCACCGACCGTCTTCGTCCGTTTATCGATCCCAGTGGGGACCACTTAACTCTCGTGAACATCCTTGATGCGTACGAACGCGTTGAACGACAAGGCCGCGGTATCAACTGGTGCCGCGAGATGGGTTTCGATGTGGACATTTTCGCTGAGGCCGAAGCGTCACGAGAATACTTGCTGAAGGTGTTGGATCAGTTGCAGTTTCCTCTTCTGGATGATGACGACGGCATGGCGCTGTTCGGTGGCAAGCACGCATGTATTCGACGAGCGCTGTGTGCTGCATTTTACGACCAATTTGCGCACCCGCGCATGGCTGGCACTGCAAACAAGGGCTTCACTCGTGTCCTCGACGAGTCGACAAGCTTGAAAGTGCAGCACAATACAGTGAGCTTCGTGAAACGGACGCAAGGTCGAGCTACGGCTTCGGAAGTCGATGGCAACACTGGCAGCGTACCGAGCCCAATTGATCCGTGGCGCCGCGACGACCAGTTGACAGCAAGCAAGGCCGCGGAGCCTGCAGTGAAGCTGGGGAGCAATTCCACGTTTTGGACGCCAGAGGCATCGCCGGCTCTCGCATCGCCGAACCACTTGGTGGTCTTCAGCTCGCTGGTGCTAACGGACAGCTCATTGAAGGGCGAGCCGACGGTGCAACTGCTGACCGCTGTAAGTCAGGAAGACGTGAAGGTCGGTGCTCCCGAGTGGTGCCGTATAGTGGACTTCGATCAGCTTCTCCAGAATTCGACCCGCGAAACAGTGGAATTCGAGTTGGCTCGAGGCATGACCCAGACGCTATTGATGAATCACGGTGCGTGGCTGAAGCAATTGACGCAAACGTTTCGTTCGACTGTCTCGGCGACGATTCGGAGCGGCAAGCTACTTGTCTCGTGCCCGCGCCGAAGCCGAGCTCGCGTCGAGCAATACGTGCGAAAGCAATTGCGATCAGTCGCGCCGGAGAGTGTGGTCCTGCAGCTTCCGGGTCACGTCAACATGGGCAAGCTCATTGGAAAGGGAGGCCAGCAGATCAACGTCTTGAAACAGAGCCTGGAGAGCCTTCTCTCGAGTGAAAATCATGGGGCTGGGCACGAGCACGTTCGGTCGCCAATCCTTTCGGTGGATACTGCGCAGAAAACTCTCTCTGTCACCCTCCAAGGCGCAAGCAAGCCGCTGATGGGAGTTGTGGTCGGCCGTGTCCAGTCAGCGATCGTGCAGTTCTTGGGCAGCGAAACGCTGCCACTCGTCTTGGACGCGTCCGGAGAACGAGGACAGAGAATGCAACGATGCCCGCGTCTTTCGCAACTGATGACCCGAGTTCCGCCCACTTCGTGGAACGCCCGCGACGATGTCATGCTTCAGCTCGCACACGCCTTGGTGTGGAAGTGCCACGCCAGTATTCACGGAGGATTCCTGCGCGACTGGGTCGTTCGTGGCGAAGCAGCGAATGACATTGACGTGCAGCTGGCCCCGCCTTTGACAACAGCGGAGTCGATTGAGCAATGTCTTGTCCAGTTCATGAATACCAACGCCGGCGCCCGAGCGAAGGCTCTTCGTATCTCCAAGAAAGGCAACAAGGGCCCCGCGTTGGCGCTCACGATTGACGGCACGGGCATCGTGTCGATTGATATTGATCTGGTGGACCGGGAGCGGCTCACAGGTGTTGCACCGCCAGGAGTGGACTGTGACGCGGGCAATCTGCTGCTGAACCGAAAGGAAGCGCTCCGCAAGAAAATCGAGAGCGCTGGCGAGTCGTTGAGTGCCGCGCTGGAGAACGCGTTCCAGAAACGGTTTGTCTTCTTCTACCCACTGGAGAAGGGTGTGCACCAAGCCATGAGTGTTCGCCGTCTGAAGCGCTACCTGAGCCGCGGCTGGACGTGTATCTCTGATGTGCCACGCACCGTCCAACGAGCTTACTTGTCGGCCAGCGAGCGAGCGTTGATCTGCCCCAGCACGGACGCAGATTGAGGCGACTCGTACACAAAAGAGGGGGACGCGTGGTCTATGGGCTGCATATTTACCGCGATGATGTCCCGCAAGCCGCTGTTCCCGGGCCAGGACTACATCGACCAGCTGCACCTGATCATCAACGCGCATGTCGCCCCGAGCGACCAGGAGCTGTACTTCCTTACCAATGCGCGAGAGTTTCCATTTTCTTGCCTTGTCATGTGTTTTGTTGCTGTTGCGTTTTTCAGACTGTTTAGTCTGTGAGCACGACAGCTTCCATGGAGACACAAAACAAAGAGCGTGAGTGATGCATTGAGTGTGGTCCTACCTAATCCTTGTGGGCTTTGTAGGTATTTGCTGAGCGCTGCTTGAGAGAATTTCCAGAGACAAATCACGGCTCGGGAAGCGCGCATCTGCAGGTCGGGCACTCCATCTTGACCTGCATCCAGCCTTGTAAGCACTCGCGGTGGAAAATGTGGTCGCACGGCGCGATCATGTAGTCGCGTGCGCTCACGTCCAGCTCGACCATGCAGATCACACAGTCGATTGAGCCTTCGTCGTTCGTCGACGTGTGCAACAGGGACAGCTCCTGTGTGTTGATGCGGCGCTCGTAGTTGTACTTGACTGGCAAGAAGCGCGCCGGGATGAAGAACCGCGGGCCGTACTTTTGCTGGAGCAGCAACACCGCAACTTGCAGCGCTACCCAGCCTGAGAGGAGGAGACAAAACTGGGGCTTGGTCTTGCTCTCGTACTACAAACACACGCCGTGAGAAGCTTGTCCAAATTCAAATCCAACAAGAAAATGGGCACTTTGTACCATGGGGAACGCAGTGAGGAAGTTGTCGGGGTAGCCGTAAAAGTAGAGCGGCAGGAACAGACGCAGCGCGCTGATGCCATAGAGATACCCCGTGTCGAACGGATTTCGCACCTCCCTGGAGATTCATAAAGCAAGCTGGTAAGAGAATGCTGATCACAGACCGGTTTTTGCGGCGTTGGCTGCTTACCGGTGGACATTGTGGACGATCTGGGGCACCCAGAACGAGTAGCACACGAACACAAGGAACGGCAGGTAGTTCTACGACAAAGCAATCCCAAGATTCCACGTGAGATACCTTCCGCATCGAAAAAACGCCCGCCACTTTCGTACCGAAAAATTGTAGAAGATCGCGAGACCGCCGAGCAGCGACAGGTAGAAACGCGAGTACAGCGTCGTGAGTTCGCGCCGCAGCGTGAGCCAGCCATCGGCAAAGCCCTGCGGGCGGCGCGCCTTCCAGATGATCAGCAAGTAGCGCATCTCAAAGACCGAGAAGATGATCAGCTTCACGAACGCGACCGATGCAAACGCCGTAAATACGTTCTGGAAAATCGCCGAAACGGCCTCTTGCAGCGTCAGACAACCACTTCAAAGCCAATAAGCGCATACAAAGTACGGTGGCGGCTGCTTACCTGCGCAACGATGCCCACGGTGAGATGGCCCAGACACAGGTACGAGTCGAGAATGGCTTGCTGGCCAATCGTGAGCAGCGAGACCTTGGCGGCCGTGGCCTGCGTGTTGGTTATCTGGAGCTGGCGCAGCAAAAAGTAGATCTCGGTCATCGAGATGAACGTCATGAGGATCGCGTACGTCGACGCGCGCGAGAAAAACTCGTTCAGGTTTTCTTCCTGGAATGTCGTGTCGATCTTGAGGTACAGACCACAGTTGACGCTCGCAAGCGAGCCGCTGAGCCGCGACTTGAGCGGCTTCAAACTTCCATCGTTTGGTTCGGCAGTCGTCGCTTGGCCATCCACATCGGTCGAGTTCACGGGGTCCACGAGCGACAAGTGGATGATGCTCACGCACTGGTCGCTGAACGAGTCACTGTTGCGGAACCGAGACACGTACGTGTACCGCGGCGGCGAAATGTCGATCGCCTCAAAGTCGTCCCGGTCGTCAACGAGCGGCACGCCGTCGATCGCGCCGAGCGTCATGCCGTTGCTGAGTCGCAAGTGTGGCTGGAACTCATCGTCTTCGTCTCCCTCCGCGGGCACCGTTGTCGTGGGCTCCGTGGCTCCATCAGGGTTTGTTGTCGACGACGCATTGGCGGGCTTGGGCTTGCGGTACAGCAATTGCACGGTCGAATCCGGGCTGTTGCCAAAGAGCGTGAGCTTGCCCGTTTTGCGCAGGAACACTCCTTGCACGGGCAGGATCGTCGCCGCGAGCGATGCCTGCTCCTCGTAAATCACGAGTTGGCCTTTGACGTATGAGACGTCCTCTGTCAGCTCCTTGGACGCCGGCGGCTTCATCTTGAGCAACAGCCACGTGTGGCCATTCTCCACGGGCTGCATGTACTGCTGCACCTGAATATCACGATCCACCTTCAAGTACGGACTATCACACAATCACAAGTCAGTGTCTCGCTATAGGAAGACAGAACGAGAGGCGTTACGGCTCGTTACATGAGGTCCTTGTACACCGGTTTCTCCTTGTCGTACTCTTCTCCCGTGAGCGACGACCACGTGCCTACACAACAGAAACAACCACAACGGATACAATCAATACTCCTTCCTTGTCACAGCTATTACATTCAGCGTACCCGAGTAAATGCCCGAGACGTTCCGCGAGACCGCGAGCTCGTCATAGCCCGGCTGCGCGTGGAGCACGTGCTCCAACTCGCCAATCTTCTCAATGCGCTGCGACTCGTTGAGCACATTGTGCTGCTGCGTGCCGCCGTACCGATTGGTTGTTACACCGCCGCCATTGCTGCGCGCGTTCGCGGCCGCGTGGCGCTGCGCAGCGCTTTCGCCGGCGCGGTTGTCGAAGAACAGCACCATGAAGCAGAGGAAAATGGCCATGCTGAGCAGCTGCATGCGCTGGCGCTGGAACTGCTGGTGGCGCCACTCGGCGTCCATTGCGCCCATGTTGATCGCGAACGCGGCGTCCGCGAGCCCGTCGTTGGCGGCGCCGTTGTTGTTCGCGCCAGGGGGCCCATGGCGAGGGCTGGCACGCACGATCATGACCACGCGGTTCTCGTGATCCATGGCACGCCCGGCGCTCGGAGTTTCGCGCGAGGAGAGCCGGGGGAGACAGGCGGAATAAGACACGCCACGTTCTGCCGATCCACGCGCTGCTCGGGGGCTATAGACACACGCAGAGGCGCGTTCCCACTGTCGACTCCGATGCTTTATGCGATTTGCGTGGGTTTATTCCCCCCTCTGCGTGTCTTCGGTTAGGAAACGAGAGTGATGGTCGTCGTCTGACGATGTCGCACGAACACAAGGCAGAACAACACCACAGGCTCGATCTGATGTTGCACGAAGGTTTCACAAAAATAATCCCATACATTACGTGAATGCCAAACAGAGAGTGATGGTCCCTTCAGCAGGCCATGAAACGACGCGGAAAATCGCTTGGCGCGGTCTCCGCTTCCACTCCTCCATCGTGGATCGACCCTCCTCTCCCCCCTCCTCCATCTCCTCCTCCACGAACATGCTCACCGCCAAGAAGGACGAGTGTGTGCGCGTCATGGTGCGCATCCGCCCCATGAGTAGCAAGGAGAAGCAGGACGGCCGCCAGGTCATCGCAACCGCCAACTTTGACCGCGCCGAGATCATGCTCGTGAACCCGTCGGGCACGGAGCCGCCGAAATCCTTCACGTTTGACGCATCTTTTGGCGCCGACTCGATGCAGCAGCAAGTGTACGACACGGCCGCGACCGAGATCGTCGAGGCCGTCATGGAAGGCTACAACGGCACGATCTTTGCCTACGGACAGGTACGCGCCCCCACGCCAAAGGCCTCTAGCGACATCGTGACTGACGGCTTGTTAACTCGTCTCCGTGTGCGATATAGACCGGCGCAGGCAAGTCCCACACGATGGAAGGCTACGGCGACCAGCCGGGCATCATTCCCAATTCGTTCAAGCACATCTTCGGCAAAGTCGCAATCTCCAAGAACAAGCGCATTCTCGTGCGCGCGTCGTACCTCGAGATCTACAACGAAGAGATCCGCGACCTGCTGGGCAAGGACCCGCGCGCGAGTCTTGACCTCAAGGAGAACGCTGACTCGGGCGTGTTCGTCAAAGGGCTCACGGCCCAAGTCGTCAAGGACGCGGCCGAGATCGACCACGTCATGCAGATGGGCAAGAAGAACCGCAGCGTCGGCGCGACGCTCATGAACCAGACGTCCTCGCGGTCCCACTCGATCTTCACGATCGTCGTCGAGTGCCTCAGCGAGAACGGCGTGGACGGCAAGGACCACGTGTGCGTGGGCAAGCTCAACCTCGTGGATCTCGCCGGTTCCGAGCGCCAGTCCAAGACGGGCGCCACGGGCGACCGCCTCCAAGAAGCCAACAAGATCAACCTGTCGCTCTCGGCGCTCGGCAACGTCATCTCGGCGCTCGTGGACGGCAAGTCCAAGCACATTCCCTACCGCGACTCCAAGCTCACGAGACTCTTACAAGACTCGCTGGGCGGCAACACCAAGACCGTCATGATCGCCAACTGCGGGCCGGCCGAGTACAACTACGAAGAGACCTTGACGACGCTGCGGTACGCGAGCCGCGCCAAGAACATCAAGAACAAACCCAAGATCAACGAAGACCCCAAGGATGCCATGATCCGCGAGTTCCAGGACGAGATCGAGGCGCTCAAGGCCAAGCTCCAGGCCATGCAGGAGCGTGGAAGTGCACCTGGCGGCTCCAGTGGTGGGCCCAGTGGTGGCCCAGGTGGCCCAGACGACACGCCGGCGCAGGCGCAAGTGCCTGAGATCGTCGAGGTGGAAAAGATCGTCGAGCGCGTGATCATCGAAAAGGGTGTGAGCGAAGAAGAAGCCCGTGCGATCGCCGAAAAGGCCCAGCGCGAGAAAGAGGAGCTCACCAAGCAGACCCAGGACGAGATCGCGAGCGCCGCCAAGGACAAGGCCCTGGCCGAGTACAACAAGCGCGAGACAGAGATGCGGCTTGAGCGCGAGCAACAGCAAGCCCTCGAAATCGAGCGCCAGCAGAAAGCCCTCAACGACAAGCTCGCGTCGCTCCAGGCCAAGCTGCTGATCGGTGGCGAGATGATGAACAAGGCCGCGCAGCAAGAGGACGAGCTGCGCCGGACCAAGCTCGAGCTCGAGGAGCGCAAGCGGCAGGAGCTGCTACTGGCACGCGAGCTCGCCGAAAAGGAAGAGGCCAACCTCATGCGCGAAGAAAAGTACGTGTCGCTTCAGGAAGAGGCCGAGGCCAAGGCGCGCAAGCTCAAGAAAGTGTACCTCAAGGTCAAGGAAGTGCTGGCCGAGATCCGCCAGATCGAAAAGGCCCAAGGCCGCGAGCGCGAGGACCTGCTCGACACGATCCGCGAGCTCACGGCGCAGCTCAAGCTCAAGACGCTCGTGCTAGACTACTTCATGCCGCCCGAGGCCGTCGCGACGCTCGAGGCACGTGCGCGCTACGTCGACGAGGACGACACCTACACGCTCGACAAGCTCGAGCTCTCGGGCAACACGCTGCGTCCGCGGCAGCGCCCCCCGTCGGCGAGCGGCCAGCGGCGCCCGGAGACGTCGTCGGCCAAGTCTTCGTCGTCGGCCAAGAGCAAGTTTGTGCCCGTTGTGGACGACGACAGCGCGCTCGAGGACGATGAGATCGCGCTCGCCGAGGAGATGGAGCTCGCGCGGAACCCGTTTTTCGTGTACGTCTCGGACGACGACGGCGACGGGTACGCGCCCGCGTCGTCGATGCGCCGCAAGGCCGCGGCCGCGACAAGCGGCAGCCGCCCCAAAACCGCGAAAAAGGCCTCGGCGAGCAGCGGTGGCAGCAGCAGCAAATCGTCCTCCTCCAAGCGGCCGGAGACGGCCAAGCGGAGAAGCGAGAAGGAACGGGCGTGAGCGAGAAAGAGGGTGGGCCCTCCGATTCCGACCGGCAGCTAGTTCGCAAACGCAGTAAAAGCTATGGTTGATTGGTTTGTTGTTTGTTGTTTTTTCTTGCATCAAGGAGTAAGTGCGTCGGTCTCCCAGACCCCGACGCTGTCGGCTTCATACAATGACACGAGATGCGTTTTCCACGACGCTGCTGGGTCCTGCTCATCAGCTTACTGGCCGCGCGACCTGGCGAAGGCTTCGTTGTTGGGGTTCATCTGGTTCGCGCGGTTGTCCGCGGCCGCCTGACCGCCGCCCGCCGATGGGATCGAACCACCGCCACCACCACTTCCACTGTACGCCGACGGCGTCACGCCTCCACCGCCGCTACGGCTGCTGCTGTAGACCGCGCTGGTCGGATTCATCTGGTTCGAGCGGTTGTCAGCCACCGCCTTCGAGGCTGAGGAGCGTTCCGACATGGTATTCACTGGTCTGCTGAGCTGGCTCACTTGTTGTCTTCGTAGCGCGTTGTATTGCGTTGTGGGCTCATGAGAAGCACCAACGCGAGTATATATCTTTGAGATCACGAATGGATATCCTCGGGATACGAATCCGTTGGACACAAAATCTCGACTGGATATCCTCGGGATACGAATGCGCTGGACACATGCGACGGGACCCACTGCGCCAGCGGCTTCTGTTGAAGTTGAAGTTGATCACCTTCTGAAACCTCGATCCTCGAACCGTACATTCTGGACCAGCACAAACCGTCGGGGACTTCTTTACCGTGTGCGTGGCAAACTCATTTTGTTAGGCAACGAGAAGTTCGCCCCCGCTGGAAATATCTATAGGTGAACTTGATGAAGCGCGGTGGCGAGGTCGCGCTCGATGACTGCATTTAGCTGACTCGCTCTCTTGGTGTTTTGCGATGGGACCGAACCTGACGCGTCTACCTCACTGGCAAACGGGTCACCGTCAAACTCCCCCACAGCATCCCCCGCCGCCTCTTGGATCGCCTTCAGAAAGCTCTCACACGTCGGCGTGTCGTTGTTTACCAGCGCGATCGTCTGGATTGTCGTCGTTCTCTCTTCGGTTGACCGCTCCCGACAGAATCGCACGCACTCGCTGAGAATCTCGCGCGCGGCGAGGTCGCGTGGGTACCCAAAATTGCCCGATGCGATCCCCGGGATCGCGATGCTCTTCAGCGCGAGCTTCTCGGCCTCACACAGTACGCTCCACACCGCATTCCGCAGCTGCTGCGCCTCGTTGGCTGTCGGTGTGCGCGTGTTCCCGATTCTCGGACCGACCGTGTGGATCACGAACCGACAGGGCAGCTCGCCGCCGCTGGTGATCATGGCCTTGCCCACGGGAAGCGTCTTGTGCTCGCTGATCCATGTGTTACTTTCTTGGGTGACGACGCGCCCGCCTCGTTTCGCGATCGCACCGGCGAGGCCGCCGCCATGCGAGAGCCGACTGTTGGCGGCGTTCACGATCGCATCTGCTTTACAGTCGGTCAAGTCGCCCTGGCTGACGACAATACGCGGGCGCGTTGCGTCGCCGTTGGGGCGCCACTGGACGGCCGAAATGCCGGCGGCCGCTGTGAGCTTCTGGACAGCGCCATGGAGCTTTTCGCACCAGAGCGACGGGAGCGCCCGCGCGGCCTCGGCGTCCGCGAGCAGCGCCTTCAGCTGCTCCACGGTAGCGACGCCATGGGACGCGTATAGACGCTTGGTGACGTCGGCTGGAGGCAGCTTCGCCGCGCGCGCCACGGCCGCGAGCGTCACGGACGACGCCATGCCAGCGGCGAAAATGAGAGGAAGCGAACGATGGATGAGCTTGAAGGTTGAGAATGACACAAATTACAGCAGCAGCCATATCAATAGAAAATAACCACATTTATAACCATTGTGTACCAGGAAAATGAATGATACTAGAAGTACGCCAGATCGAATTTCTGGGATGCTGAGGGAGAAAGAGAGGCCTTCTCCCCGAGACGAGCGGAGGAAACAAGTTCATAGTAGTGGCTAGATTCGTTGGAGTAGCAGGTCTTCGACGGCAGCGATGGTTTTCTCGAACGTTTGGCCCAATCCAGAGTTAAAGTAGTTGGCCAACACAGAGCCGAGTGGCAGCGAATAGGATGCTTCGTGCTGGAAGTCGAGCATCACACGGCCAAACGTCGTCATGTAGCTGGCGTTCGACGAGGAGGATTTCCGATCTTCTACGACATGCCAGTACTGCTCGTCGATCTTCGTCCCTGGGAGCGCGCGCTGCGCTACCTCAATGAACTCGGATTGCCCGGCGTTTGTGATCACAGCACGGTCAGACTCGAGAAACCGCTGGACCGAGACGTACGTTTGTCGTCGAATGGAGGAATCACGATCAACCTTATCGTCGTCGTCACAAAAGGTTTGGCCCCGAATGACCGTGTCTCGACCTTCGACGACCATCTGCACGGAGTTGGCAAATGAACAGAACACACACCGATCAGACAACCTAGTTCATAATGACCCGTCGAAGGAGCTCACGCACCTCCTTTTCGAAGAAGCAGTAGGTCGCGCATGTGCTGCGGATCAGTGTCTCCCAGTACGCATCCGCAACCGCTTGGAATCCAAACGGCATGAGTCGGCGGTCCACAACTTCCACGACGAGCTGGGTCGGTGAGAGCATCCGAATAGTCGTGTTACTGACTTGTCCCATGCCTGGACACGCGTTCCACGTGCCGGTGCTCGCAAACATCTTCACAGAGGTCGCGAGCAGCTGGTCCACGATCTCGGAGCGTACAGCAGGCCCTGCCACGAGTGACGGAGGCACTTTAACATTCTGCTACAGACAACGATCGCAATCACGTTAGATGCAGCATCGTCCAGGCATTCCCAGACCTGACGTACGTGGGCTTCGTCCGCGAGCTGCTTCGCAATGATACGCTTCAGGCATTGTAGCACGCTCCACTGCTCCGTCACTCTCTCGCTCAGCCGCACCTTCTCGTTCTGCGCGTCTCGCCGCCGCGCTTCCTGACGCGCGGCCACTTGCTGCCACGCCGCGGCCAGCTCATCGGTCCCCTGTGGCCTCTGTCGCGTATCACGCTTCGTCAGGCGACGCGATTTCTTCAGCTGCGCGTGCCTCGTCTCGAGTTCGACCAGCTCCTCGCGGAGCCGCAGCAGCTCACGCTTCTCGCGGTCGCGCGCGCGGTTGCGATGGACGCGCTTCTCCACACGCCGCTCCAGCTGCCGATCGGCGACTGCGAGCAGAGGTCCGCTGTCCTCCCCGCTGTCCTCGCGGCTCGTCGAGGTCACCACGGACGGGCTCCGCAAAGCAGCCGTCAGCGTCGCGCTCTCGTACTCGTGCAGGAACACCATCGCGGCGTCCAGCGTCTCTTCCCACCCGTCCTGCAAACCCAGCGACGTCATCTTGGAAGGTCTCTTTGGGTCTCTGGTGCCATGGCACGCCAAAGAAGCGCCCAGCGTGGATGCCGTCATCGACGTGGTCGCCAATGCGTCTGGTGATTGGCTAGGTTCCCGTTGGATGCAGCTGAGACAGAGCCACGGTGGCATCTTCCGAATGCTGCCAGTTGTTGGCCCCCGACCAGTTTTAGAGGATTGATGTGACTCAGATTCTGAGGAAGGTTGATCGTTTTGGAGAGGGTTTGCAAGTAAATCGGACTGAAGTAGATAAAAAATCGAAGACACTACAGTCCAGTTGCCCGTACCCAGTCACCAAGTCCAGTTAGTGGCCATTCCGTAAGCAACGCTTTTCTTTCAAACCAACGTTTTATTTGTTGAGCGAAAAAGACGCTGCGAACTTTGGGGTTCGCAGCCCCCATCCATCCAGTCACGTAGAAAAAACCCAGAAAAAGCAACAGGGAGGAAGGGAAAAGCAACCGAGAAGAAGCAA
>JAADXJ010000751.1:0-15092 GCA_023337735.1 Pythium biforme
AACCTCACGGACGACCACCGCCAGCAGATCATGGATATGGTGGACCATCTCTCGTCGCAGGCACTTCGAGTGCTCGCGGTCGCGATCCAGCCGCTCACGGACCTTCCGTATCCGAAGGACAGCGACGACATCGACGAGAAGTTTGCCGCTCTGTCCCAGCCACTTGTGCTCATGGGCCTGATGGCGTCGATTGATCCAGAGCGCGATGGTGTCAAAGACGCGATCGCCACTGCGCGTCGTGCCTCGATCCGCACGGTGATGATCACTGGTGACTACTTGAAGACGGCTGTCGCCATCGCCAAGAACATCGAGCTCCTAGAAGTCGGTGCGAACGAGGATGAAGAAGCCACGGACTGCACGATGCTTCGTCCTCGTGGGGACGAATACCTCCCCGACCACGAGCTGGATGAGATCACCTCTCGCACAAACGTTTTCGCGCGTGCCAAGCCCGAAGACAAGATTGAGATTGTCAAGTCTCTCCAGCGCCAGGGCCTTGTCGCTGCCATGACGGGTGACGGTGTGAACGACGCACCCGCGCTGAAGGAGGCCGACATTGGTGTGGCCATGGGTGTCTCGGGCACGGAAGTCGCAAAGGGCGCGTCGGATATGGTGCTACTGGACGACAACTTTGTTAGCATCGTCTCGGCCGTGGAGCGCGGTCGTGTGATCTACGCCAACATCCAAAAGTTTGTGATCTTCTTACTGTCGACCAACGTCGCCGAGATCGTCATCTTGTTCTCGGCCGTCGCGATCGGCATGCCGATGCCCCTGGAGCCGCTCCAGATTTTAATGCTGAACCTGTTTACCGACGGCATGCCTGGTGCGGCGCTAAGCATGGAGAAGGGCGACCCGCACATTATGAAAGACGCGCCACGCAAGAAGAAGGCGCCACTGCTACCTGGCCGGCTCTGGAAGCTCGTCGCGCTCAACGCCGTGTACATTGGCGTGGGCACGATGGTCGTCACGGTGCTCGGCTTTTACTGGAACTTTGGCACGATCCTGCTGAACGACATTCTCGCGGCCGGCGCGGGGCCCACGGGGCCGGACGGTGATGACTACTCCGGCGTGACCTGCAGCCGCTGGGAGGGTGTGTCCATGGGCTGGCGCACGTACGGCAACTGCGCGGCCACGTACGGCAACGGCACGTCGGTGTTCCCCGGGATGGAAACTTCCATGAGCTACGAAGACGAGAACGTGGTCTGCTACGGCGGCGACTACGTGTGCATGTGGGACGGCGTCGCGCGCGCACAGACCATGACGTTCTACTCACTGTGCTTTACCGAATTCTTCCGCGCGTTCACGATCCGCAGCTTCACGGCGTCCATGTTTGTCGGTATCCTGGACAACAAGCACTTGGTCGGCGCCGGCCTGCTCTCGCTCGCGCTGACACTGGTCATCACGACCGTGCCTGTGGTCATGGACGACGTGTTTGGGTTTGCGTACATCTCGTGGTTCCAGTGGCTCGTGGCGCTGGGCAGCGCGCTGTTTGCGACGTTTTGGAGCGAGATCACCAAGTACGCGATGCGCCGCAAGGACCGCCAGCGCGCGCACTTGCAGCGCCGCGAGGACCAGTACGAGGCGCTGCTCTACGAGATCCGCGTCGTGCGCAAGCAGCTCGAGTGGCACGGCGGCAGCGACGCCAAGAAGCTGCGCCGCGAGTAAAGCGTGGTTGCTCTAGTCACGCTGAGCAAAGGAATTATTATGTAGATGCTCGTTGTATCAATCGTAACAGTATACTCACACCATTAGGTCTGTTTGTTCAGGTGACAGTTGCTGCGTGGGCACCATGCAGGCAGCCCTCGAATATACTAGTACGGCTTGCTACTCCATGAGCGCGGCACCGGCGGCCGCCGCCACGGCCGCGTGCGCGGCCATGGGGCAGCTGCGCACGTTGTGGCCCGTGCTCTTGCAGCGGCTGCATCGCTTGGGCTTGGGAACCGGCGCCGTGCCACTCGTGGAGGCCTCCGCCTCGGGCGTCGCTCCTGTATCAGCCTGTGACCGCTTCTTGGATGGTTTACGCGTCGTTGATGCACTCGATGGTGGTTGGGCTGCATCTTCAGGACTGACAGCAGCCGTCTCGGCTTGGTGCTCACTGGGCTCGGCCGCATCGCCCCCATCGTTGGTGGCATCGCCGACGTTCGTTGGCTCCGAGGTCGGCGCTGGGCGTGGCTTGGGCTTGGGTCCGCGCGGCACCTTGACGACCATACCCGGCGGCAGGCAGTCGTCGTTCTCCGTGAGACTCGCCTGCAGCGGCAGCTCGACGCCTTTGCCGTGGTACGCCGCACGCACATTTTCCAGGCGGTACATAGCCGCAAACCGCGCCGTGATCGAGTCCATGTGCCCACAAAAGAGCACGACAGCGATCACGTGGCGGCACGGAATGCCGTGCTGCTGCATGAACGTGCACGTGCACGTGTTGCTGGCCAGATCGACGCGGCACCGCGTGGCCGTGGGCGCCGACGTGGACCCGGCATTGCTCGTGACCTGCGACACAAAGGCCACGGACGGCGACGACCGCGTGACCACGAACTCGCCGATGTGCTTGACCTCTTGGTCGTACAGCTCCTGCGCGCCGGGGGTCACCTTGAGCCCCGCTTGGGCCCATTTCTCGTACGCCGAGCTGCGCTCGAAGGCGTCCTGCGCCCACTTCTCCATGAGCGCGTCGAGGAAATCGAAAGGAAGCTTGTGCTGCTGCTGCTGGATGAACGGCGCGACGGCGTCGCTGGCGTCGCCGGCTCGACCTTCCGAGAAATCACGGCTTCGCCAGCCATAGAGCGGTTTCTGGTCCATGCTGCCCGCCAAGACCCACCGTTCGTAGGACACTTGGCGCAGCAGCGCCGCGACTTCTTGGCCGCACGCCGTCGCGATCCAGTGGAGGCGGTTGTTGTACTCTTGCGCGGTCTCGGACGCCTGGAGCCCCCACACGAGCGTCTGATGGTGCTGGTTGAACGTCGGGATCTTGGCCAGTTCCCTCTCGATCAAGTAGCGCGTACAGATGCGGAACGTGAGCCCGAGTTCGGCCTCCACGGCCAGCAACTGCGTGGTCACGATCGCGAGGATCGGCGCGAGTTGGATCGAAACGCCGGCCGCGTGGACGCTGCGGAAGAACCACTGGAGGTGGTCTTCCGTGACGCCGCGGAGACTCGCGACGGCCGCGGCCGCGACGATCACGGTCTTTCGGTTGCTGTCCTTGCCCAGCAAATACATGTGGAAGCCCGGGAACATGCCGACCGCAGGCACGCACTCAAAGCCAAAGACCTGCGGGTGCTGCGCCATGGCCTGCGTGAACACGCCGCAGGCCACGAACGCGCGCAAAAACCGGCCGCCGTCGTCCACGTCGTGCTTGGCGTACGATCCCGCGTTCAGCGACTGGAACTGGCTCAGCAGAGAGGTCACGCGGCGGAAGCTCTGCGACTGCTTGTCCACGAGCGCCGATCGGAGCGCCTCCTTGGCGCGGTAGACAGTCCGGAGGTTCATGCGCAGCGGCACGCGGCTCTGGTCTTCGATGAACGACGCGAGCGACGCCGCCGAGGCCTCGGGCGTCTGCGAGATCGCGTTCTTGAAGCTCGCCATGGCCACGAGCTGCCGCTTCGTGGGCTTGGCCGACGACGTGCAGGTCGCCGCATGGCTCGCGTCGAAGCTCGACAAGTACCAGGTCTTGTCCGACTTGGAGTGGCGCTGGTACACCTGCACGAAGAACGGGCAGCCATCGCTCGTGCACACGAGCTTGCGGTGTTTCCCGCCGCGGCAACCCACGCGCACTTGCTTGTTGTGGTGGAGCGCGTAGTCCTGGACAAAGTAGATCGCGGCCTGGCCGTCCGGGAAGCTCATGCCTTTGACCAGCACGAGCGGCGACAGCGGCGGCGCTGGCGCCAGGAAAGAAGACGACGCCGACGACACGGCGCCCGCGACGTTGGCATGGTCGCCACCAGGGACGGGCGACGAGGCCGACGTTGTCGCCATGGCTTGGGATTGTTTCGGCCCACACTTTGTCACACGAGCGCGTTCGAATGCCTCACGTCCTGACACAACCGTTGAGTTTCCTCTAAAACCGTTCGATTTCAAAAACAAAATGGTCACCGCGTTGGAGTGCCCTCTAGGTTCGCTTTGTCTGTTTTTCTCAGCGCCAGGCTTGCGTTACTCACGGTCATCCGCACCTAACCCAAAAATCAGTTTAAGGGGTATTTTTCACCCGTTTAAGGAATGTGTTGACTGCTCCATGAAAATTCACGTTATCGCCAAGTATGCATTACTGGAATGATCGCCAGAGCCAGCTTGACAGAATGGTGTGGTTAGATATTTCCGAATTAGAGAGGGGTTTGTTTATTACAGGTGTATAGTGGCATGTTATGAAACCAACCGTTCACAGGTTACCAGAACTGCTAACATCTTGATTTCAGTATTCAGTAATATGTGTTCTTGAAGGTCGAGATTCCCATCGGGTTTCGAACAAGGGAAAGAAGCTGCTAAACTGATAGAATCCACAAAATTGCATTTTTACGTTACAGCTTTTTTCCAGCAACGGAAAAGAAAGAGAAAACACGCGAACGAGCATTTTCGGTTCACCATTCTAGATCATATTCACACACGCCACTAAGAAGGGCCGTTTTCTTTTCTTTCGACGCTCGACGTTCTCACTCTCCTCGCGCTGGCTCACGACGCCGCCAGCACGAGTTGATAGACAGCTAGACCCGAAGAGACGCGTTCCCGCCTTCCATACCGACGCCTCCGCGCAAGAACGAGCGCGATCGGCCGCGAAACGGCGTCACAAGAACGCCACTAACCACAACCATGGAGTACGGCCGCCTCGTCGTGCTGGGCTACAGCAGCTACCGCGTTGCGTCGACGTCCTCGTCACGGCCACCGAAGACGACTGCCGAAAGGCATGGCGAAGTGGACGTCGCGCGGTCGCCGCAAGGCGCGATCGGCGCAGCGCCGTCGAAGAGCGAGAAAGACCGGCGCACGATCGGCCAGCTGTGGGAGCCCATCGGCGACCAGAACGCCGAGTACGTGCTAGTCAAGCGCAAAGCCAGCAACGGCGTGCGGCTGAGCCGGTTCCACCACTTTCTGGACGCACGGCTGCGCGCCCCGCCGAGCGACGACGAGCCGAAAGCCACGCCGGGCAAACCGGACCTCAAGACCGTCACGCGGCGCGTGCTCCACGCGATCGAGATCCGCAGCAAGGCGCTGTCGCGCAGCGCGAGCGCGTCCAACATCACTAGCAGTGTTGTCAGCGAAAACGACGACGACCAGATCGCGTCGCCGTCGTCGTCGTCGTCGGCCTCAACGTCGTCCGCGTCATCCGGCGACCGCACGAATGGCCAACGACACCAACTTCCGCCGCCGCCGCCGCCACTGCCGCCGCTGGCGGCGCCGTACCTCATGTGTGTGCCCATGAACGACACGGACGCCCATGCGAGCGTCACCGAGTACGTGTCCGACGACACGACCGACATGTTCCAGATCGGCCGCATGCCCTGCCGCCAGAACGACGTCGTGATCCCAGGTCCGCGCGTTGGTGCCTCGGGGACGATCTCGCGCTTTGCGGCGCGCATTTTGTGTCATCGCGAGGCGCCGTACGAGTGCCGCATCTACGCCGGCGGCTTCGACGTCGGCCGCAAGATGACGACTGCCGGCCACGCGCTCAAGCGTTGCAGTGGCTGCTCGGAGTGGCTCAAGCGCGTGCCCGCCGACCACCAGTGCATGCGAGAGCTTATGGACGACGCCTATGGCGAGCTCGACAACCAGTGCGAGCGCACAAGCCAAGAAGCCCACGCGGGTGCTGTCGCGAGCGGCGTGCTGGACCTCGACCACGTGGAACTGGAGATGAACGACCCGGCGCGCGTGCCCCTGGACGGTTTGACGAAAAACGGCGTGCGTGTGTGGCTGCCCGAGCAGAAGAAGTGGTATGAAGTCTCGGTGAACGGCAACATGTACGCGATCGCGCCACGCACGCCGTCGGTGTCGTCGCTCACGGGGCGGAACGCGACCGTGAACCCCGACACGAGCGTTCGACACAGTGCATTCAACCGCCCCACGGGCGGCGTCGCGGATGTGCCGGCGCTGCTCACGGACGGTGCGATCATTGACCTCGGCGGCGTGCAGCTCCAGTTCCAAGCGTCTCGAAGGAGCCAGAACAATGCGGATGATATCAGCGCGCTGCGAGCTTCCATGATTCCTGTGGGGGATCTGGCGGTGCGCGCGACCGAAGGTATTGACTCGTCGGTGGCGTCCAAAATGGACAAGCTCAACGTGCACTGCCCGGTGCAACTGCACCCGCTTCGCTTCGACCGTGGGTCATCCGAAGAAGAGATCGACGTCGACCAAGTGCCCCATGTGTTCCCAGCGTGCGGCCACGTCTTTGGCTTCGAGAAGCGTATCGCGCGGTCCAAGATGTGTCCGTTGTGTCGCACACCGGGCAACTTTGTGCGGCTACTTCTCAAAGAGAATTTCCAGCTCATGCCACGTGCCGAGCGGACAGCTGTGCCCGAGTGCGTGTTCAACCCGTGCGGCCACGCGATCAGCAACAAGCTCGCAGACCATTATTCCGGACTCGTCATGCCGAACGGGCGAGCGATCTGCCCATTCTGTGCCGTCCACCTGGACGCGAAGACACCGTTCTCGAAGCTCTATCTCTACAGCGAACCCGTCCAGCAGGCCTCCAATATCTAACATCGCCGTTGGGTCCCATCCCGACAGAACACGTCCATCCATCCTCGTCGTCACGTCTGAACAATCACCACTGCCTTAACGCAAGATGCTCATACAAATCCGTAAGTGCCTGTGTGAAACTATCTTGATCTAAAACGAAACTCTTTTTTCTTTATCATGCCAGCTCAATTTTTTCACTTCTTGGCGCGTCCTCCGCCGCCGCCCATCATCGGTGCGCCGCCTCCATTCGCGCGTCGCACTTCTTTGGATGTCGACGCACCGCCACCGCCACCGTGGTTGAGGCGGCGTAAGCCCTTGAGCGTGCGCACCTTGAGCTCGTCGCGCGTGAGCGGGTGCATGCTGTCGTCGTTGTCGCCGTCGTCGTCGTCCTCGGAGCTGTAGTCTTCCAAATTCGGCGGATTGATCTGCAGCTGCTCTTGGCCCATGGGCGTGAGCGGGCCCATGCCCAGCACCGAGTGGAGCGCCGACGTGCCATTCGCATGAGCCGCGTCTTTGGCTGGCGCGCCTGACACTGCTGCGACGGCTGCCGCTGCCGAGGCGGTGAAGTTGGCTTCCTGTTCGTGGGCGTCGCCGCCCCGCTTGGGCTTGTGCTGCTGCAACACGACAGTCGCGTACTGGTGGAGAATGTCGTTGGTCTTTTGCTCGATCACCCCCAGGTACTGCATCAAGTTGGCCTCGGTGACCACAGCGTCGCCCAGCATCTCGACCATGGTCTGCGAGTTGCAGCCAATCTTGTTGAAGAGTGCCTGGATCCCGATCTTGACGGCGTTGATGACTT
This sequence comes from Pythium biforme, assembly GCA_023337735.1. Lineage (NCBI taxonomy): Eukaryota > Oomycota > Peronosporomycetes > Pythiales > Pythiaceae > Pythium > Pythium biforme. Next base: position 7,451 of record JAADXJ010000751.1, read on the forward strand.
TTTGGGCGTCGCGGCACTTGCTCTCGAACTTGTCGGCGGCCTGCTCGGTCGTCTGGAGGCGTGCTTCGAGCTCTCGCAGCAGCAGCTTGTGCTGGCTGATGTCGTCGCCCGAGTCGTCGCTGTATTTCTTCTCTTCTTCGCGCAGCTCGGCCATGAGCTCCTCGAGCTTCTCGATCTCGTTGCTCTGCTCGTTCACGTAGTTGAAGAGCGAAAAGTTCTGGTCTTCTTTCTTGATAAACGATGCCACGAGCTGCTCCAAATCGTCGATCTGCGTCGCGGCCTTGAGCTTCAAAAAGGCCTCCTCAAAGTTCTGGACGCGCTCGATCGAGACCTGCACGTGCACTTTTTCTTTCGCGACGCCCCATGTGCCCTTTTGGAGTTTTTTCTTCATGTCGACTTCCTCGTCCAGTGTGAGCTCGCCGTTGTGGCCCAGCCGCAGCGGGGAGCCGGCGCGCTGGTGCAAATGGTTCATCTCGTCGGCGTGGCGCTTGGACTCCTCGAGGCGGCTCATGATATCCGAAATCATCCGCCGGTGGTCATCGAGTTCGCTGCGGTTGGCGTCCTGCAAAGTACGCAGCTCAAGCTGCGCGGCGTCGCGCTGCTCGTAGGCCATGTTGCTCAGCTCAATGGTCGTGGCCATCTGCTTCTTCTTGTCGTTGTGCTCCTTCTCGAGCTTGCGGTAGATCGTGTCGAACACCACGCGCTCGCGCCGCAAGTTGTCGATCTCGTCGCGCAAGATCTTGTTCTGCGCGAGCGCCTCGTTGAACTTGATGAGCGACTTGTCGAGCCGGTTTTCGAGGATTCGAATCTGCTTGTTGACCATTTGCTGGTTCTCCTTGGCGGCATTGACGCCGCCCATGTGCTTTTTTTGGTGGAGCACTTTGTTCTTCATGATCTGGATCTGCTGCGTGAGCGTCTCGAGCTTCTTGGTCTCGCCCGTGTTCTTGCGCTGGAACGAGTCGATCTGGTCCTGGAGCTTGGCGAGCTGTTCTTGCTGCTGCGTCGCCGCGCTCTCGTTCAGGTGGCGCGTTGCCAGCATGAGCTCGTTCTTCATGTCTTCGTTGTCCTTCTTGAGCTTCTCCATCACGGCCTGCTGGCGGCGCATCACTTGCTGCGTCTCGTCCGTGTACACCTTGCGGTTGAGCTCCATGTTGCGGTACTCGCGCTGCAGCTGCGTGAGGTCGACATTGTTGCCCGACGCCATGTCGCGTTTCCGTCCGTCGCTATCGTCTCTCTCTCTCTCTCTCTCTGTTCCTCTGCGCACACGGGTCAAATATTCGGTACGTTCAACGCAATGAGCTCAAGTGCTGGGCGTCTCGGCTCCAAATGAGCCGTTCCAGCAACTCCTGGCAGCTTCGTCCGCAAGAATAGCTGCTACAGTGTAGCCATCTAGGACTCTAGCACCTTGTTCGGATATTTTGTTTTTCATTTCACCTTGTTTTGGTTAAAGCACCTTCAGAAAACCGATATCTCACCGGTATCTGTCTCGACCTTGTTTTTGTGGCCCCAAAGTCCGACGAGACCCCCAAACACACCAGCAGCTCCAAAGCGCACGCAGATCTCCATCGTTCCCTCCGTCGCTCGCTCACTCTCTCTCCATCATGATGCGCTCGCAGTCCGTCCGCCTCGCGCGCCGCGCGTTCTCCACGGAGGCCAAGGAAGCCGCCACGGCGTCCACCTCTTCGTCCTCGTCCTCGTCCAAGGGCTCGTCGTTCGGCCAGCGTCTCCTGTCGTTCACCGTGGGCTTCGGCATCGCCGCCGGCCTCGGGCTCTACCAGCTCAACGAAGACGTCGAGAAGTCGACGCAGGAAGTGCAGAGCGCCATCGGCGCACTCAAGAGCGAGGTCATCGCGCAGAACGCGGCGCTCACCAAGCGCGTCGAGCAGCTCGAGAAGCGCAAGTAGATGTCTCTCGCCCTCTCTCTTCCTCCACGCGCTAAAACTCCACACCATCGACTCTTTGTTGTTGTGGTGACGTTTTTGTTGTCTGCCTCTGCGTTCGCCTTCTTGGCCTTGTGTCCGCTTGTGTGTGTACTACAGCCGAGTGCGTTTCCCTACCTCCTGTGAGCTGACATTTTCGATCGGCAATCACCTCGACTCGCCAAAGTGACTGATTTCCGTTGTGGATTAAATATTCGCGGTCAAAGCCAACGCCACAGGGTTTGGTGCTGTATCTCGTACGATCAGAAGAAGAGCTTTGGGGCGGACGCGGCGTCCGGATCGCTTTTCGCAACTTTGTTGACGAGACGCTGGAGGTCGCCGGCCACGATCTCGCGCACTTTGTCGGCGATCTGCGCCGATGAGAGTGCGTCCTGCAGCAGCGCAATGTCGCTGCGGAACGCGCTGTTCTGCTCCGTCGTCTCGTCCAGCCGCTCGCTGAGGCTCTTGGCGCGTGCCTTGGACTCGCGCAGTTCTCGCTGCAACTCGCAAAAGATCGCCACGTACTGGGACCGCATCGCCTCGATCTCATCGTATTCATGTCGCTGGAACTGGCGGATCGCGTCGTCCAACGACTCGCCATCCGCCTCTGGTAGTGCCTCGTCGCTCGCTTCGTCGCCGCCACCACTGTGGTGGCTCTGGGACACGCACATACTCGCCTGGACATCCAGGGATGACGAGCGACTACGCCAGTCGCTGTCCCCAAACGCTTTCTTGCTGGGCTGCCGCCGCCGCCGCGCGGGCGTCGAAGTCGTTCCATTTGCCACGTCCTCGTCGTTATTCTCCATGGCCTCGATGATCTGCAAGTCCGGAATCTCTGTGACGGAGATGCGCTTGGGCGCCTTGGGCAGCAGTAAGTGGTTCTGGAGCCCCATCTTCATGGCGTTGCCGATCAACGCCTCGGCGTCCTGGAGCACCGAGTCGTTGTAAAAGTCGCAGCTCGTGACGCTGAGGCTCTCGCTGGCTGTGCGCCGCCGGGTCACGCCCGTCTCCGACGTACGTTCTCCGTCCTCACCATCCTCCTCATCGCTGTCATTGTCCTCGTCGATGAGGATCGCCCCGGCGCCCACACTCGGTTGGTTCCACGGTAAGCTGTAGGCCGGTGGTGACTTGACGAGAATAGGACCGACGAGGCGGTCACTGCTTCCGTTCACTTGCTGCTGCTGCCCATTCTGCTGCTGCTCGGCCGCCGCGAGCGTGCGGATCGTGAGCATGGGCGAGAAGCCCTTGGCGATCGCGTCGTTGATGAGCTCGCTGGACACGGCGCTGCGGCAAAACGCGCGCAGCGTGAGCACGATGATATCGCGCACAGTATTGGACTCGGCCCGTAGATGGACATAGCAATTGTCGGCGAGGTACAAGTAGAACTCATGGGGCGAGAAGCGGACGATCTCGACGCGGATCGAGCTCGTGTAAAAGCCCTCGAACGGCGGCAGGAGCGACGACTCGCACGTGAGTCGCACGCGGCGGTCGTCGATCAGCAGTGTCCACGATTCCTAAGCAGCCACCAGGTGAGTTGGATGTCCCTCCACCTCAAAATCGGTTTCCAAAGCGAACGCACCCGCATGTCAATGTTGTTGGGGTAGTGCTCGCCGCCGTCCTGCACCGCGAGACTTTCGAGCCCCATGAAGAGCACGGAGCGGCGCTCCAGGTACGTTTCGACTTTGCTGCGCACTTCCGGGTCTTCCTTGATGGGTCCGTACTCGAGAAGCTTTGTGCGGACCGCGTCTTCGTCCTGCATCGCGACCTTGGCGAGGATCTTAGCGCCAATGTCGTCGGCCGTCGGCGTGAACCACTCATCACAGGCGTCTATCCATCACCAGATTATTAGGTCCAGTGACCGTACAAGACATACATACAGAACACAGTAGTATATCGTACCTGGGATGAGTTGAAAGTCGTCGCGGTCGCCGAGCGCGCGGAACCACTGGACCCTCATGGCGTAGCAGCACGTGTCGACGCGCAGTGGCGAGCCGAGGTACGTGAGGATGTTCATATGCGTGTGGTGGACGCCGCCTTGCAACATGCAGAGATCGAGCACTTTGCCCACGGAGCACTCGCCCACGCTCTCGCAGCGCTCGGCGAAATGCACGAACGCCACGCCGGCGCTCATGGTCGAGAGCACGAGGCTGTCGCGCTCGGGCGCGTCGTCTTCAGCCGCCGTTGTGGTTGAAATGCCTGGCAGTGCGAGCGCGAACGAGCGACGCGCGTGCAGCGCCTGCGCCTGTGGATTGTTGTTGTTGCCGCCGTCTTTGTTGGCGGAGGTAGCCGACGAGCCGCTGGTCGTGGCGCTCGCGTCGCTGCGCGGTGAAGAAGAGGAGACGAGCGCGCTCGTGCCCCTCTTAACGGCGTCCATCCAGCGGTGTTTCATACTCAGGCTCATGCTTTCCCGACTCGTCTGATAGGGGAAGATGTAGGTGGGCGGAGATGGAGTACACGTGGACGGAAGCGAGACGAGGAGACCGCTAAGTATACGACGCGCCGGCCTCTCGTATCGTCTCTCTCTCTCTCTCTCTCCCTTTATGGCACCAAGGCAATGGGGGACTGACGCGAAAAGTGAGATTGACTCAGAGTCAGAGGAATCAGTCTCAGGTGTCGAAACACGTTTCTGTCGCAGAGGTTCGCAAAACAAGTTTGGCTGACCGGGGAAACTATTTACGTTGAGGTCGATGGCCCTAAATCAGCGACTATAATTTCAACCAATCGTTAGCTGCACTTCGACTTGAAGCAGAGTGACGATCATGCCATGAATCCGCAATCATACCGGTACTGTTGTGTTCTTCTCTCATCTCCTCCCTCTCTTTCTTTCCCTCTCACGCTAAACACGGGAACTCCAACAGAACACCACAGGGAAATCCAACAACAAGAGGGAAACCGAGCGACGAACAATGGCCACGGCGCGCGTCTTCCGCTTCGCGATCGACCGCGGCGGCACGTTCACGGACGTGTACGCGGAGAAAGACGTACTCAACGCCAGCGGCGACGTCGTGGGCGTCGAACCCAAGGTCATCAAGCTGCTGTCGGAAGATCCGGCCAACTACCCGGACGCGCCGCGGTACAGTGCAACGATATGTTCTGTGCGAGAGTGGCCACTAATGGGTGAACGTTTAGTGAGGGGATCCGCCGCGTGCTGGAGGCGATGACGGGCGTGCCACACCCGCGCGATCAGCCCGTGGATACGACGCGGATCCAGTCGATTCGAATGGGTGCGTTGTGCATTGTACTGGTAGTTCCCGGCATGTGAGACTGATATATGCGTGTGTCTCCAGGTACGACGGTTGCTACGAACGCGCTGCTGGAGCGCCAGGGGGAGCGCACAGCGCTAGTGGTGACGCAAGGCTTCAAGGATCTGCTGTACATTGGCAACCAGTCGCGCCCGAAGATCTTTGACTTGGAGATCAACACGCCCGACGTACGCATTTGTATCTCTTGGAGGTTTTGCTTGCTGTCGGTACATTTGTTTCTCACGTCTTTCTCTGTGATTTTGATGTTGTAGATGCTCTATGAGTCGGTGGTGGAAGCGGACGAACGCCTCCAGTTGATCGCCAACGAGAAAGACCGTCACGAGACCGATGTGAAGGGTGTTAGTGGCGACTACATTCGTGTGACCAAAGATCTGGATGAAGTGGATCTGCGCAAGAAGCTTCAGGTTTGTGAACACCGTCATGAAGGCCACGTCAGTCAGCTTTGGTTCGTGGGCCTGGGCTGACCGCGATGTGCTTTTGTTTCGTCCAGGATATCCGCAGTACTGGTATTCAGAGCGTGGCAATCGTGCTGCTGCACTCGTACACGTTCCCAAAGCACGAAGAGATCGCTGCCAAGATTGCTCATGAGCTCGGCTTCACGCAGATCTCCCTGTCGTCAGAGGTGATGCCGATGATCAAGGCCGTGCCGCGCGGCTATACGACTTGTGCCGATGCCTACTTGACGCCCGTCATCAAGACCTACATCGCGTCGTTCTGCGCCGGCTTTGCGGAGGGCTTGGAGCATGTGAAGATCAGCTTCATGCAAAGCGACGGTGGACTCGCGCGCATGAAGAACTTCCACGGCCACCGTGCGATTCTTTCAGGCCCTGCGGGCGGTGTGGTGGGTTACGCTCGTACGACGCGTCCTCCGGAATCGCAGGTAGGTGCCACGCTTCCGCCAGTGATTGGCTTTGACATGGGTGGTACGTCCACCGACGTCTCGCGCTTCGACGGCAAGTTTGAGCACGTGCTCGAGAGCGTGACAGCCAACGTTCCGGTTCGTGCGCCTCAGCTGGACATCCAGACGGTGGCTGCTGGTGGTGGCTCTCGCCTCTTCTTCCAGAACGGGATGTTCATCGTTGGTCCGGAGTCGGTTCGTGCGCATCCCGGTCCGGTATGCTACCGTAAGAACGGGTTTCTCAGTGTGACGGATGCGAACCTGGTCACCGGCCGAATCCTGCCCAAGTTCTTCCCCAAGATCTTTGGGCCTAACGAAGACCAAGAACTCGATGTAGAAGGATCTCGGCGTGCGTTTGCTCAGCTGACAGCAGAGATCAATGCCTCGGCTGGCGAAAGCGGCACGAAGTACACCATGGAGGAGGTCGCGTCCGGGTTTCTTCGAGTTGCGAACGAAGCGATGTGTCGCCCGATTCGAAACTTGACTCAGATGAAGGGCTACGACATCAGCACCCACATTCTTGCCTGCTTCGGAGGTGCGGGGCCCCAGCACGCATGCTCGATTGCGAAAGCTCTTGGTATGTCCCAAGTCTACATTCACCGCTACAGTGGCATCCTGTCGGCGTACGGCTTGAGCGTGGCCGACAGTGTCGTTGACAGGCAGCGGCCATCGACTTCGATCTACAACGTCGAAAACAAGCATGGACTCGTTGCTAGCCTCGTTGCTTTGGCCAAGGAGGCGCAAGACGAGTTGGCGTCGGACGGATTCAAGTATGAAGACATTCAAACTCAATTCTTCCTCAACATGCGGTACGAAGGCACAGACAACGCTGTCATGACGCGCGGACCAGTCGGGGACAAGGGACGCTCGTTGGATGACTCCAGCGTTTCTTTGGCTGCCTTTGACTTTGATGCGTCGTTCATTCGCAAGTACCAGCGCGAATTTGGGTTCGTGCTGCAGAACCGTTCGATTATCATCGACGACATTCGCGTTCGCGTGACTATCTCACCCGACCTGAAGGATCCGTCTACCGGCTCGGCATCGTCAGCGACTTCGTCTGACCAGGTTGCTCCTCACTCGACCGCGCCATTTTACTTCGAAGAGGAGAAGGTATGGAAAGATATCCCAGTCTACCTCCACGAACAGCTCCTCGAGAAGCGAGGCTGCAAGTACACTGGACCAGCAGTCATTATGCAGGGCACTGCCACGGTGATTGTCGAGCCAGAGTGGGTGGTGGAGGTTCTCCAAAGTGGCGACCTATTCCTGAGCTTTGCTGGCAAACGCCAAGCCTCGTTCGCCAGCAGTGGATATGAAACGGCCTCCGATGTTCCTCTTGATCCGATCCAGCTCTCTGTGTTCTCCCACCGATTCATGGGTATCGCGGAGCAGATGGGCAAGACGCTTGCTCGCACGTCGGTCTCGGTCAACATCAAGGAGCGACTCGACTTTTCGTGCGCGCTCTTCGGGCCGGATGGTGGACTGGTTGCAAACGCCCCGCATCTACCGGTCCACCTTGGCGCTATGCAGCAGGCCGTGCGTTACCAGCTAAAGCACTGGGGCGA
>JAADXJ010000752.1:0-15077 GCA_023337735.1 Pythium biforme
CTCGGCGTCCGGGTTCTCCTCCTTCAATTCTGTTACAAGCTCCTTCGCCATGAAGAAACGCTGCTTGCGGTCTTCCGCGACTTCATCAGCGTCGCGCGACTCGGCCTGCGGCAACCAGCCGTTCGTCTCGGCGTCATCCGAGTACTTGCTCATCCAAGCGTCGAGCTCGTCGGTCACGGCGTCCTGCTCTTCGAGGTAGCGCGCGTAGTTGATGCCGGCATGCATGGGCCGCGCGTCGGTGGCGACGAAGGCGAGCGCCGCGCAGGCGTGGATGAGTGCGGCGGCAGTCTTCATTTGTGAGTGTAATGTGGCTACGTGTGGAGCGCGAGGGAGATTGGAGACTGAGCTGCTCGTATCTGGATCACGTTCTGGATGCTGATCTCCGGACCAGAGCAGGCTCCATCCACTCTGGACCGGACAGCGTCCAGCGACTGTCGATCGCGGCGTTGTTTCGGCTGTCATGGGTCAAAGATTTCCATGCTGTTGGGCGCAGTCGGGACTCCGAAGCACACGCTCAACAGTATGGAAATCCGGAGTCTGGAGTCCGGATCTGGAGGTTTGACAGTCGGAAATTGAAGTGCTTTGGAAGCAAATGGCAGCCCACTTTCTGTCAGACCACATGGATAGGGTGTGGCGCGCTGACAGCGACAGTCTTTAGACTGTCAGACTTTTAGATAATACTTCAGTACGCCGGTGGTACACTGTACCCTTGAAGTGGGTGGGAGATCTCAGCACGGGTCACGCTGGACGCACGAGGTGCCACAAGTCACGACGTGCAGGTGGCGCCAGAGAACACTCGAGGACACTTGCTGTGTGCCAGTGGGTTCATCTTTTAGCACTTCGCGGAAACACGGAAGTTTGGTGGCGCGGACAGTTACACTGTAGGATAGCCGCATGGCGTGGGCGTGACGACAACCACGTCCCTTAGCGCGAGCGTCCCCAACTTTCCGTGCCTAACTTTCCTGTGTTCAAGTTCCCATATCGTCGCTGGTCCCAGCAAATGCTTGAGACGATATTCGTGCACGGTGTGGGGGTCGCCGGGAAGGATACTTGGGACAGTCGTGCATCAGACCACGTTGAGCCACGGACATGTTGGAGGCTTGATGTTGGAAGCGAATGCTACCAACGTCCGGTGCTCAGTCTCAATGCAGAACGGTTTCAGAGTGCTGGATCTGAAAGTTCCCCATACCAACTCATCCGGAGCTCTGGACGCTCAAGCGCGCCATGAAACACTCGGCACTGGGCGAACGACGGCTAGACATCCTTCCGTGGACGACAGAGCTCTCGCTGGGGACCGTCTGGAGTTTATGGTCTCCAGTAGGCCGTGAACACTTATCATAAGATAGGTCTCTCATAAACAACATAGAAGGATGCCTCCGCAGGTGCAGATGGTGCTAACTCGTATGGATCCACTAGACGCCGTCCAGAAGAGCCCCAAGCATGCGAACGGGTGTCCCAGTCGTGTACCCAGGTTACGCAGTTGCCCACCATGGCATGGTGACCATGCCACACTTGAGGTTCGTATAACCTGATGAGACTCCCCGGCGCCAGCATTTTGTACTCCTGACTGCGTCAAGCTGAATGGCGCCATCATGGACGCCACCATGGGCCTTTGGGGATCGCACCTGACAGCCGAAACGTGTGGGTCGCTGCTGGGAACGTGTGGGTCGCTGCTGGGAACTCGGTAAAGGCATGTCCCCCCAGGTGGCAGGAGCGGGTGTCCCTCGCGTCAGTGACTGCTGAGAACCTTCAGTTCATCCTCCCATTTGACTAATTGGCCCACTGTGTCCAAACCAGCTGGCAGGTGGGAGCGCCTTGCCAGCCGGCTGCCATGCACACTGGTGCCTCTGGATCTCCGGATCGCTGAACATCCAAACAGGTCCTCAGGACGTCCGGGAGAGCGGAGTCCCCAGTTGGTGTGTGGGAACCCTGGACGGCGATGACCAACCCAGCCGCCTGGCACCCCACAACGCGACGCCGGCAGAGGCGGGTCGCCCACCTTTCCGCCCGAGCGCGAATCCAGCGTTCGGAGTGCCAGCGTCCGGAGCCCTGGGGTATAGTATGGGGGACACCCGCAGAGGTCATTCGCTTATTCCTGCTTTTCCTAGACACGACGCGATGAAGCGCAGTGCTGGACAGGTCGCGCTACTGGCCGCGGTCGTGGCCGCGGTCTCGGTCTCGCTGGTGGACGCGCGCCCCATGCACACCGGCATCAACTACGCGCGGTACCTCGAAGAGAAAGAGGCCGTCGGCGACGAACTGGACGCGTGGCTGAGCAAGTACGAGAAGAAGGCCGAGACCAACGGCTGGATGCCGCAGGCCGAGTCGCGCGACGCCGACGAGGTCGCCGAGGACCGCAAGCAGCGCTTCTTCATGGCCAAGGAGCTCGTCGAGAAGCTCCAGACCGAGAACCCGGACGCGCAGTTCTCGACCGACTCGCCCTTCACGCTGCTCACGAACGAGGAGTTTGCGACCTACATCAAGAACTCATACATCGCCTCGGCCGAGACCGCCAAGCGCATGCGTCGCGGGCTCCGTGGCGACGCCCAGGCCGCCGCTTTTGGCTGGGAGACCGTCGCAGGCGACGCCGACAAGAAGGCACGAGCGGCCACCCCGGCGGCGTCTACTTCCGGCAACGCCAAGGTGCGCTCGGCTGACCTCACGGCCGTGTTTAGCGACCTCTTCCAGAAGAACGGCCAGGCGGCGGCTACCACTGGCACCAACGGCACTGGCAACGCGACGGCACAGAGCTGGAACTTCCAGGGTTCGATGGAGAACCTCCGCAAGGTCGACTGGCTCAGGATGTTTGGCTGGCGCCACAAGAAGTCGACACCCGCCCCCACGCCGGCCCCCACGCCGGCCCCGACACCGGCCCCGACACCGGCCCCCACACCGGCCCCCACGCCAGCCCCGACCCCAGAACCGACCCCAGCTCCAACGCCGGCCCCTGCAGCCCCCGAGGCCGCCGAGATTATCGAGCCCGCGCCAGGCCCGGCACCGGAACCGGCCGCGGCGGACGCTGACGTCGTCGTGCCGCCCCCCGAACCAGAGTACGCGCCGGAACCGGCGCCCGTCCCGGAGTACGTGCCCGAGCCGGCTCCGGAGTACGCGCCCGAGCCGGCCAACGAGGCCGCTGTGGTCGAACCGGAAGTGGGCGGCGAGGCCGCCGGCAGCGTCGACTGGTCCACGAGCGCGTGTATGCCGCCGATCCAGAACCAAGGCCAGTGCGGCTCGTGCTGGGCGTTCGCGACGGTCTCGGCCATCGAGACCACGCGCTGCATCGTGGGCAACACGGGCGGCTACACGAAGCTCTCGGAGCAGAACCTCGCAAGCTGCAGCTCGCGCAACTACGGCTGCAGCGGTGGCGTGCCCGTGTGGGCCATGCAGCACATCATGGAGAACGGCATTTGCACGGCCCAGGACGACCCGTACACGTCGACCCACGGTGCGCTCGGCTCGGGCTGCAGCGCCTCGTGCAACAAGCAAAACCCAGGTGTCAAGGCCATCGGCCGCGCCGAGGACGAGGCCGGCCTGCTCAAGGCCGTGACCAAGAACCCGGTCGTGGTCGCCGTGGTCTCGACCGAGCCCACGTGGAAGCAGTACAAGGGCGGCGTGGTCTCGGGCTGCCAGGGCGCGAATGTGGACCACGCCGTGCTGGTCGTGGGCTACGACGACACGACGCTCAAGATCCGCAACTCGTGGGGCACGGACTGGGGCGAGCAAGGCTACATCCGCCTGCGCCGCTCGACCGCGGGCAAGGGCACGTGCAGCGTGCTCACCGACATGACCTGGGTCACGTTCTAGAAGAGCCCCAACTCCCGTCCTTGGCTCGCTGATGACCACGGGAGTCCAAGTCCAAGTTTTGAGTCGCGTGTACACCCAAGCCGTAGATGTTGAAAACCAAGAACCTCCTCGTCGTACTATTATGAATGTTGGAATCGAACCCACCGTCTTGCCGTTCGTGTTATCTCTCCAGTTTCGCGCACTGCGCGCTACTCACTCGAGGTGATGCTGAATGATACTGGTAGTTCTCATAGTGTACGATCTCTTATGATACCTTCTTGTCGTGCGTCTTCTCCTACTATGTCTACTCTACAATGTACTGGGTCTCTGTCGTCTTTGGTTTCTTCTTCACCGGCCGCGCATCAGAATCATCCGCGTCGCGACGAGGTCCGTGCGGCACTCTTTCTCGCGCCGGAAGCGGTCGCCCAGCGAGTTGGCAAGAATCCGGTGGATCGGGAACGAGAGCTGCAAGTCCGGGCTCGAAAACGGCTCGTCGAGCTGCTCCGTGTGGAACACGTCGTGCACTTTGTGCGGGAGCTCGTCGCGCTCCACGTCGAGGTAGCTCTGCAGCGCCGTGTCACTGATAAACATCTCGCCACCGCGGCCCATGTCGCCGAGCTCACGGGCCACGATTTCGCTCACGCCCAAGTAGGTCATCTTGCCGGTCACCGGGTGCTTGGCGCAGACCAGTTTATCGTCGCCGGCGTGGATCGCCATGCGCACACGCAGCCCGTTGAACAGCAAGCGGCCCCAGAGATCGTACACGCGCTCGGCGGTGGTACCCTTGTGCGTGAGCTCGCTGGGCCACGCGGCTTTGAGCAGCTTTTCCTGGACGTCAATGCTCCAGCCGATCGCGTCCGAGACCGTGTGGAACGCGATCTGGAACGCGTCGCCGACGGTCGTGATCTCGTAGCCGCGAAACCGCAGCAGCTCGCGCCGCAGAATGTCGTCGTGGAGCGACTGTGCCTCGGCCATGGCCTCTGGCACGGTCGCCCAGAGAGCGGTCGAGCCTTCAATGTCAGTGTACACGAAGATCGGGTGCTCGGTCGGCGGCTCGACAATCATGTCCTGGTTGAACAGCACCTCGTCGGGGAAGTAGCCGTTCTCGAGCAAGTGCTCATAGACCGACGTCGGCATAATGGGCTGGAGTGTGCGATAGCAGCACGTCACGCTCGCGCCGACCACAAAGGCCGTGCCAGCGCCCGAGAAATAGTAGAGCAGCTGCGAGACGCCGATCCAGAGCGTCGGGAGGTTGACGGTAGTCTCGTTGAGCGTCTCGACGACGCACGCCGGGAACACGAGCACGCAGTACACGATCACGAGCCGCTTGATGCGCTGGTGGAGTAAGATCGAGAACGGGCTGAGTACGGACCGCGCGCGCTTGCGCTTGGAGAGCCACAGCGTGCAGCAGAGCGGGTACACGAACGAGACCCACACGGACAAAAGCTGGAAGCTAAAGGTCACAGTGCGGATCGTGGCTTCTTGCTTGGGGAAGAACAGCGCCGAGAGCACGAGCGCCGAGGCGAACACGGTCGCGGCGCCGTACGTGCGCAGGTTGTAGTTGCGCATGATCTTGCGCTCGCGCTCGGCGCCGCGGTCCATGCTCTTGTAGATGAGCATGGTCATCTCGTAGGCCATGGTGATGACCCAAAAGGTCGTGCACAGCAGCGCGATGTCGCCGAGCAGCGCGACCACTAGTATGACTTCCTTGCCCTTGGCGGCTTCGCTGTCGCCGTACACGATCCGCACGCCGATCATCTGGCCGTTCTCGATGCCGTCGAGGAAATCGCGCACGCCGTTCCAGTTGCTCAGCACGCCCACGTAGAACGTCCAGCGCGCGGCCGAGTAGATAAAGTAGGCACGGCACAGCGAGTACATAACGTACTGCACGGCGGACTCGCTCACGTTGAGGTCGCGGAACGACACGAGCAGCGTCGAGAACGTCGCGACCATTGCGACCGAGAGCGCAACCACGTAGGCCACGGTCCAGTCGACCTGCGAGTCGTTCATCGCCGCTGATGGCGTTCGTTCCTTCCGCCTCGTGTCGTCCTGTCGGTCTTTCTCTCTTCTTCACGTGTGCCTCCTGCCGCGCGCCACCCTATAGGCTTCTCCGCCGTTTGCGTCCAGTTGGCCAGCAGGCGAGCAAGCCACATGGGAGTGCACCCGCTGGGCTGTCGAGGAGCCTCGAGTCGACGCTCTCGAGTCGAGAGCGAGCAGCTCCACGTTTTGACGAGAGTGATGGTCGTCGCGCAAACTGGATTACGACGGCCTGTCAATCCGACTTCATGTCCTGTCGCTGGGACAGTGGGTGTATAGCTGGCTCGAACGTCGAGGCCAGTGGCTGGAGTTGTGGACGCCGTGTGTATACTCATGTATACTAGTATACAGACTTCGGCACTCTCCGTCTCACCACCGTTCCCCCGTTCCGCCGAGCGCAAGAGGATGATGTGGAACGGCTGCGCGCAATCATGACGACGGTGCCGCAGTAATCCGCCGGAACTGGAAGATGCGCCGATGGGCATACGTAGTATTATATACACTGCGTGTCCCTGGCGCCCAGTAGTGGCGCTCGTTGACGCAGCTGCCTGCGTCCATCAACCAATACCAATAGTGCTGTCGTCCCGCACACCGCAGCATCGTGCATCGGCCCATGGCGTGTCATTTCTGCGTGTCGATCGTCGATCCCCTGCCACGCACTGTGCTACTTACTGTACCGTACTGGGATCGCGTGGCAGGCGCGTCATCGTCGTGGGTCTTGGCGGTGTCGTTTCGATCTGCGGTCACTAGTGATACCGGTATGGGTCTCAAAGAGAGTACGAGTAAACGTGGCGCGGCGTCGGCCTCGGGTTCGACGTTGCTCACCACACTTTGTGCAAGTTTGTTCTTCGTACGGACGATTCGCACTGCCCTGCAACGCGCGGCGCCCGAGGGTATCGCTTCGCGCCTGGCAACACTAGTGCAACACTAGTGGGTGGTCGGCGTGTTTAGTGTTCATTCACTCGCAAGCTCGCACACTCTTTCGACGTAGACTTGGTAACGTAGTACATGCGAGCGAGTACGAGTCGACTCACCTCCTCGCACTCCATCTCGCCCCTTTCTTGCCTGTGGCTGCACAACGTCGATGGAGTCGCTGCAGGCAAGGAAGGACGTGCGGACGCGTTAGTCCCATTGTCGTCTCCAGCAATAGCGTCCCCATTTATATCGCGGCACGTCCTCAGCGATCTACGTACCAGATCTACAGTTTGGGATCTAATCCAGAAAACATACCAAGGGGTGGTGGCCCGAGGCAGCCACCACCTTCAGTTCCTTAGTCACAATAACCTTCTTATGATCGTTGTTCTGATCCCTTGGCCTGCAGGCTCCGATGTGGAGAGTTCGGCCCATTCCATCAATACAACTGAGCCCAACGCGTGACGAGACGAAACAGGATATCCATGAAGCTACTGGCTGCCACTGTGGTGCTCGGAACGTGGACGTTTGTGCCGAGAACCCAGGCGGGCGGCTCTTGTGGGCTCTGCTTGCACTCCAGCGAGAATTGCCCGTTCCCATACGATGGCTTCACTGGCAGGTATTGTGGGGCGTTCGAGGACAGTGACGGGTTCTCTGATGATTGTTGCTGCCCCGACACGATGGAGTGCGCCGCCACCGCCACAAAGTGTTGGTGCACCAACCCGACGACAGCTCCGAGCACCACTCCGGCAACGTCCACACTCACGACTCCAGCAACGTCGACACCCACGGCTTCGACCACACCAACGACCCAGCACAAGACGACGGTGGGGAGTCTCTCTCCTCTCTTGCCATTGGGTTGATCTGCGCTGCGGCGACCTCGTTTGCCAGTGGCGTCGGCACGCTGCTGTACAAGAAGTGCTTCAGAGACAACTCCGGTGATGATGCGGCGGCCGCGAAATCCAAGGTCGATAACGCCTCGAAATACGAGTTCAGAGCCGACAACATCACGATCAACAACATCGTCCCTCGTGCCGACACCAATGCGCGCGGTTGACGTGTAAACTCGCACTCGGACAGCCTCGAACTGACAAGTCTCGCCCGATCACGTGGCTGGATACTACCGCTTGTTCATTTTGACTTCGCGTTCCACCGGGATATGACCGATACATATTTGACGAGGATGCTTGAACACGCTTGCCCTTGTGTCTCATCACGGTGGTCGAAATGCCTCCAAACTGCGCGCATCAGAGAGCTCCAGAGTTTTCGACCAGGCACCAGCGATCCGACGAGTACGCTCCTCGTCGGAGCTGCCACGGCGAGGCCAAAGCCGCAGCGACGTTGTCCTTGTCCTTGTCCTTGTCCTGTGGGAGCATTTTGGGTTGCTCGCTCAGACCCACGTACAAGCCCCACTCTTGCTCTGGTGTCATGGGTCGTGGCTGTCTGTGCTTGAGATCGCGAAGTATCGTCTCGGTGGTCTCTCGGTGGTCTTTCAGTCGGTACATCCATCTGCTTGCTTGTGAATCCTTGTTTTTGCGTGTGCTCCAGGATTTTTCCCCTGCAGGCACGTGAGAGATGCGAGCAATCAGGCGATCGAGCCCGTGTTCTACAAACATCTTCCACTTGCCTGTGCAGGTCCACTCGAGCTATCGGCGACTTTTCGTTATCGGTCGATCGAGGTGATGGCTTTTAGATGAAGGGCCCAATGGGGGTTGCATTACTGGGTGCCTTAGCCGTGCTGAACGAGTGGGAGAACTTGTTTCCGCCGTGGATGCCAGACTTCGTACCGTCGTGATTGTACGGGCGTTGCTCGCCGCCGATGTACGCTAGCGACTGCTAGTCCTCACACGTAAGCGCAGACTGCGACAGGCAAAGTATGCGACAGTGTCGGCCTGTTCGAGCGTCCGCATGAGCTCGACGGGGTCAAACATTTAGCAGTCGCCGCAGTAGTGCGCACAGCCGACGCGTGCAAAGATCTTGAGGATACCGCCGTCGAGCTGGTACACAGCCGAGCGGCCGTCTTAGATCAGCGTGTACGCAGCCTTCTCGCAGGGTACGCCGCCCGTGCAGAACATGCAGGCTTGTTCTTGGGCACGGGCTCCAAACATCTTTCGCGGTGGATACGAACACGCGGAGGCTCTGGATGTTGAGGTCGACTTCTCGAATGTGCTCAAGCGCCCTCAGACTGACCTCCGTCTTGGTCGTGACTAACATGCGCATCAGCATCAGCCTCTCCGAGTAGCTGTCTTCAAACTCCATCGTCAGACAGATCTACGGCAATCAGCGACTCGACGGTGATAAATATCTGCTTTCGTTGGTGTCTTGGCATCGAAGTTGCTGCATCATCGATCTACACACCTCGTCAGACATCTCGTGCGTACAAAATCGCACGGCACACGGGCGGGCGACACGTACGCTGGTGGCAAGAAGGATGATTTGGACTGACCTGAGACTGAATTGAGTCGCCGGCCGGGGCACCGTTCGAGTTGCCGAAGCTAGCGGTCTTGAGACGTGTCAACTCCGATCCAGTGGCACGCCGAGGGGCAAGTTCACACGCGTGGTGATCACGCCATCCTGTAGGCCGCGATCCAACGACCAACGACGGTGTTTTGTGGATCGTGCTGTAGTGCATTGAGCGTGAGAAGCTTGAATGTCGTGTCGACAGTTCCGAGCGTGGTCACGTGGTCGGGAGCTTCTCTGGCCTTTCGGCGGTGGAGGTCTTTGTGGATCTGTTTGAGAAGTATTTGCCATAGCGTCGGTGATCTCGACGGCCCCGTCGCGACTTCAGCATAATCGCTTGACATGTAGCCACCGTGTTTCATGGTGGAAATCATCACGCTGAAACTGTAGAGACCGATCTGCCAGATCTGGTCGTCCAATTTTGATTGCTGTCGCTTCTCGTTCTGCGGCAATGTGCCCTGGATGCCTCTTGACGTCTTCCTGATGATCTTGTGCACGCAGCCATGCAGGAATGACACGGAAGATGCAGCCGGCAACTTGTCCACAAGCAGCACGAAGCGCAAAGCAGCCAAGCACAGCATTTGATACAAGTTGACCTGCCGTTGCATGTAAGAAACATCAGAATGAGCGAAGTCAAGGCATCAAACTGACCGTAGTATAGACATGAACGTTGTTCGCACCTGGATCGTGGAAGGGTGTAGAATCCCGGGGTCGAAATAGAGACGATGCCACCGTTGGCGGATAGCCGAGATCACTTTGTTGACGAACACAGTCCCAATTTTCTTGGACTCGTCCATGGGAATCGATGCAGCCACGACTGGCAAGCTGAGCCTACAGAAACCAGAGCCATCCAGATCATCAGTATCGATCGCTGTAGCACCAGCAGCACGACACAAAGTCATGTACTTTTCGTAGTTGACGTAGATTTGCATCGACTCGGGATCCAGCAACAGGCCACACCAAGCCAGAAGGGAACCGGTTGAGGCAGATTCCGTGTGCTCACTCTGGCTGGGCTCATCGAATCGTGGGATTTCTCGCATCACACCAACAGCGTCGACGTTGAGAACTGGGAAATTGACGCGGCTCTTCCATGGATTCACGAAGCATCCATACTCTTCATTCCCACGGTGCATCAACTCGGCAAAGCGGCGGGCCTTATCGAGATCGGTAGACACGAAGAGAAAATCGTCTGTGTATCGCATGAGAAGTTCGTGGCTACAGAGAAATCCGCCAGTCTCGCCGCTCGGACCCGACTCCATGTGTTTGCGAAGCACTCGTTTCTCGAAGTGCGCGTAGTATAAGTTGCAGAGTGTAGTCGAAAGAACCGAACCTTGAGGGATCCCTTGCCGCTGAGTATAGAGAGCATCTTCCACTTGCACTGTGTTCCCGGTCAAGTGCTCACGTAGTAGCGCCAGTAGCTTGGCCTTCCTTATGTAGTCGTACAACACGCCATCCACAAAAACGGCGTCGCGCTTCTTACCAATGTCGTGGATGAGCTGATCGTAACTCTTGAGATCGCCAGACGGAAACGCTGGTCGCTCCATCTTGTAGTATGCACCTTTGCACACCCAGTGCTTGCGTACAAGGTACTCTTCCTCGGCGAAAACCTTCTTCAGCATCCGCAAAAGCTTTTTCGGACGAATGGTGTCGAAGCATCGTTCAACGTCGACTGTCACACAATAAAGTTTGCGGTCTTCGGCACCAGCATAGCACGAGCATTCTCGGACGCCGGAACATAGATCCTTCAGCTTCGCGTGGATTTCATCCACGTTCCTCACGGTAGCGCCTAGTAGCCGGCTTGACTGACGTTCGATCTCGAATAGAAGTGCCCTATGAACGAGCTCAAGTGACCGATTCACTGAGCTACCCATGTTCAGGGATTTACCCGACAGATTCATCAACGGTCGAACTCCGTTGACCTTCGGGAGAAGCCGAAGCCTGGATGCTCCGAGCTGTCGAGTTGCGAGTGCCGTCTCTGCTGGCGTTGTCGGCTTCAAGATATGGGACGTCAAGTCGTAGAGTGCAAGATTGCTGACACGCCAGACCCATCAAAACGTGTCAGAGTGCAGGAATCGAGCAAGATAAGAGATACCACCAACCTGATGGTGGTCCACACCGGCCGAGAGTAATAGAAAACATCGTTGGCTGAACCTTCGCACTCGGTAATGTAGAAGCAGTTGCGCAAGACTGGGAAGAGGACGTTAACCGTCACCCACTTGAGAATTTCACTCGCGAGCTTTTGGCGTGCCTGCAACTCGTTAGGAGGGCTTGCGAGGCAGCAAGTTGATGTCAGCACATACAAGAGACTCGAGTGAAATCACGAAACCACACGTACCAAGTTGACTTGCCGGATGCGTCCATCCACTTGATGTCCTTGACACGAAACCTAGACGCCACCTTCAGTCAAACGCAGTCAGTCGTGGCCTTCCAAAAGCGTTCAACGTGCAGTAGCCAACGCACCCGGTCGGGACACAAGATGTCGTACTTCCTGGAAGTGATCAGTCGGTCAAACAGCTCTTTCACTTTGGCCCAGTTGGTATTTTGACTTCGACAACCGGTGGGTGGCACCCCAAATAGCGATTTGGGAACAATAGCCGACATCACCTTCCGCGCAAGTCGTCGCACCCTGTTCTTCGGGACCGTCATTTGGAGTAAAGAAGCGATCTCGTCTCGGTGACGCTGGAGTTGGGCGAGTTGGGACACGCCTAGCTGTGGTTCTGTTTCGTTGTCAGCTCGTACATCCTCTTGCTTGAATCGAACCCTCCGCTCTGTCTTTCTATCGACACTGACTGCTTCTGAGCTGCTGGATAACGCCACGACAGCATTCTCTCTGCGCTTTCTTTTGCGATTGTCGAGGGAGATCGGGGACTCGGACTGGCTCATGTATCCTTCTTCTGCGACCCTGCAAACCAGTGGGTGAATTTGCTGATCCTTGCCACATGCGGACGATGTTGAAGGGTCGTGTGCACCACTCGAGGATGCTCCACTGATGGAAGTGATGACGTCTCGCACATAATGGTGGTCTCTTAGAAACGAACGCAGTTCTGGCGGAGTCGGAAGCATTTTCGCGATGAGCGCGTCGATATCAGTCGCCTGAACACGCTGCAAAATCTCCTGGACGATTGGCACGAGGTTCACGAGTCGCTTGGGTAGTCGTTTCTCGTTTTTCGCGTCCGGGAACATCGAGCCAATGACTTTCGACGCTCTTCCACGACTGACAGAGCTATCCTTCCCACAGACGGCCGCGATTGCCAGCTCGGATTTTGCGAAGATCTTACGCTTCTGAAAGTGTCTCGCGTACATCACGTGGTTGATCGATATCGTCGGTTCCGCGCGTGGTGTCTGCCCCTGCGCTTGGTCACCGCTAAGCTTCCTTTTCTTCTTGTTGGCCTCTTGTACATTGACTGCGGGCGTTGACTCGTTGGTAGGCCTCTTCATCCATCGAAGGCTATTGCCTGCGACCTAGTGAGGCAAGCTAGAATCAGTGTCAATGATCAGGGTACCATCCTCGCACAGCCCGTACCTGCACATAGGATCCGTCCGGCTGCGACACCTTGACGAATATGCAGTAGTTGAGCAGCAAATGCACGAGCAAGTCGTCGCCGATGAGAGCATGGAGAGATTCCCACACGGCCGTCTTGAGCGTGGCCACGAGCGTGTTGGGGAAGTAGCACATCACCGAGTTCGTGGTCGCCACACGATGGCCGTGCGAGCCCGGCGCGACCTCACGGTAGCCGAGCGTCAGCAGGTTCGAATCACTGGAGTTGGCACGGCGGCGCGTGAGCAGGCGCTCGATCACCAGCGCGATGACCTCGCTCTACACGTTGGCAACGAACACGCATAATGAAAACTGGTAGTTGAACTTGTACACATGCTCACGGCGCCGCGACACACGACGTACCAACTGCAGCGACCGCGCCGTGGCCCACGCCAGCTTCGGGTACGCAGGAGATGTCTTGTAGTAGTGGTACACGACGGTATCGTGGAGCAGCCGCCTGAGCTCGGGACAGCGCACGGTTCTGACGGAGGCATCGAGCTCGACGCGGTCGGCCTCGTTCGTGCACGTTGCGACGGCTCTATGGATCACAGAAGGGTGGAGGACATGTCAAAAGATGCGCACTGACGACGCGTGCACAATAAATACGGTAGGGGACGGCGTACTGCAGCAGGAACGAGCGCAGAGACGTCCGCGCGTCGCCCAGCACTTCCATGTTGGGGTTTCCCTTCAAAAGGCGTTGTGGCGCGGGAAAACCACACCCACTAAGTTCGCATGGAGTGGACCCTCCTTCTCTACTAAAGTTCGATTTGGAGAATGATGGTGAAGGTTACGCCCGACCAAGTCAGATGGCAGATTGGGGTACTGCACACAACGCACCTCGAGTCGCCCCATCCCACAAATGAAGTCTCTGTTTGGTCCAATCAAAATGTTTTACACTCATTATCCACCAATTAAAATTCGTCAAATCCGAACAAGACGGAAGAAAATGGAGCTGGCAGTTCATTAGAGAAGATCAACGGCATTCGGCACTGCGCTTCCTCCCTCCGTTCTTCTTCGATGGCGCGCTTCTCCGAGTCCACGCCGCTCGTGGTGCCCACGCGCCGCTCGGCCTCGCCGCAGCAGCGCCAGCGCCGCGGGCTGCTTCTCGCGGCCTCCGGGCTCGCGCTCTTGCTCACGTTTCTGGTCGTGACGCGCGAGCAGAGCGCCG
This sequence comes from Pythium biforme, assembly GCA_023337735.1. Taxonomy (NCBI): domain Eukaryota; phylum Oomycota; class Peronosporomycetes; order Pythiales; family Pythiaceae; genus Pythium; species Pythium biforme. The sequence continues at coordinate 13,899 of JAADXJ010000752.1, forward strand.
TGCCGCGCACGCGCGTCGTCCCGTCCGAGAACACGGTCGCCAACAGCGTCGCGAGCCACCACAAGAAGGAAGACGACGATGACGAGTTCTTCTGCGGCATTACGCACCACGAAACGGGCTACATCAAGCTGCCGAACAAGAAGAACGACCACTACTTTTACTGGTTTGTCGAGTCGCGCAGCGCGCCGACCAAGGACCCGCTCGTGCTCTGGCTCACGGGCGGCCCCGGGTGCTCGAGCATGATGGCGCTGCTCGCGGAGAACGGCCCGTGCCACGTGCAGCAGGACCTCTCGACCACGGTCAACGAGTATTCGTGGAACCGCGAGGCCAACGTGATCTGGCTCGACCAACCCACGGGCGTGGGCTTTTCGTATGGCCCCCAGGACGAGTACGACAGCACGGAAGAGAACGTCGGGGAGAACATCTACTGGTTCCTGCAGGAGTTCCTGTCCAAGCACCCGGAGCTCGCGGACCGCGAGTTCTTTGTCACGGGTGAGAGCTACGGCGGCCACTACGTGCCGGCCGCGGCGAGTTACATTGCCCAGAAGAACGCGTTGCGCCACAAGGGCGACGGCACGCGCCACATCAACCTCGCCGGTATCGCGATCGGCAACGGCATCACGGACCCGATCGTGCAGTACGACTTTAGCGTCGATATGGCGTTCAACGCGTACAACATCACGCTGCTGAACGACGCGCAGATCGCCGACATGCGCGTGGCGCAGCCGCTGTGCCACGAGCTCAACGTCAAGTGCCAGACCGACGCGGACGCGTGCATCCAGGCGCTCGAGTACTGCGGCGAGCACCTCGAGTCGCCCTACATGAGCGCCGGCCGCAACCCGTACGACATCCGCCAGGAGTGCCACGAAGAGAACGTCATGAACTGCTTCCAATTTGACCACATCATCCAGTACCTCAACTCGCCCAAGGTGCTCAAGGAGCTTCAGGTCGACACGAAGCACTCGCAGGCGTGGCGCGAGTGCGACGGCGAGGTCGGTGCGCGCTTCACGCTTGACCAGATGCTGTCGTTCGCGCCCAACGTCAAGCTGCTGCTGGACGCCGGCGTGCGCGTGCTCATCTATGCCGGTGACGCCGACCTGATGTGCAACTGGGTGGGCAACGACGCCTGGGTCAAGGCGCTCGAGTGGAGCGGCAAGGCGCAGTACAACGCTGCCGAGA
>JAADXJ010000753.1:0-15074 GCA_023337735.1 Pythium biforme
AGAAGGAGATCGCCGTGCTCGCGAACGAGATCTTCCACTCGCTCAACGAGATCGAGCAGGCCGAGGCCATCACGTGTGGCACGTGCCATCACAAGATCCGGCTCGATGCGATCGAGACCCATGTGTGTTCATCGCCGAGTGCGCCTGCTTCTCCGGCATCTTCCCCACGGGCCGCCACGAACACTGCCACGAATGGCAGTCGCCACAACAGCAGCGACGGGGCCAGTGTCTCTGCCAGTACCACCCCTGACGCACGTGCCGCCGTGCTGCTCGACAGCACACAGATCCCCAAGTTACGACTCGTACTCGCGCTCGACGAGCTCGAGATCGTCACCGACAGCTTCCTCTTCCGTTCCGTGCAAGACCTCGCTCGGCTCGCGGCCGAGCCCGAGGGGACGCCTCTTCCCTCTCCGGCCCAGCGGTTTGTACTGACACTGAAAGACTGGAGCGTCTCGACCGAGTCCAAGGAGTTTGTGGGCGACGCGATCTTTGTGCCCGTGCTGCCGCTCGCGTTCCAGATGCTTGAGTGCACGATCCGCGGCTGCGGTTGCGTCCACAGGCAGCAACAAACGCGAAAGCAGCGCACAGCCAACAAAAGACAAAAGCCGGACGACGACGACGATGACACTGACCACACCATGGACTGTGGGCGAAACGCCGCCCAGCGCGCACGGCCGCGGTGGCCCGACCGCGTGTTCGCCGAGCTCGGCCATTTCGCACTGCGCGCGACCAGTAACACGACCCAGACCGAGACGTTTCTGTGCGCGGACGGCGCGAGCCTGCGGCTCAGCTTCTCGGACGGCCAGCACGTGTGCGCGCAGAGCGCTCCACAAATGAGCTGCTACTTCCACGTCGAGCGGATACGCTGCCAGATGGAACACGCCATGTTCTCGCGTGCGCGGAGCCTCGTGACGCGGCTACAGGATCCGCTCGAGGCCCACGCCGCGATGACCACGCTCACGTTGTTCTTCGCCGTGCTGGAGATCCGCAACGTCGAGCTCACGCTGCTCCACGAGAGCAACACCAACACTCCTCGCATCAAGGCGCAGTTCCGCCACGTCGGCGGCGTCGCTGACAACCACCAAGGCCACTTGGCGCTGCAGACAAATTTGGAGTTCCGCGCGCTGCTGCAGTCCGAGTCCGTCACGTTCGACTTTACGACGAGTGTCGGTGAGACCAACACACAGCGCGCCACACAGCCGGCGACGACCACGATAACCAAGCGCGAGCGGAGGCGACAGCGAGAAGAGGCGCTCCGCTGCCAGTCAACGGAGAAGATCCAGCGCGTCTTCCGAACGTTCGCGGCCGTGCGACGTCGCCGACTGGACCAGGAACTGCGGTGGCTAACGAGAGAGGACGATAACGATGGCACTGATGATGCCACCAAGACAACAACACTGCGAGACGCGTCGCAAAAACTTAGTAGCCCCGCACTGGGCAGTGAGGGGCTAGAGGACAGTGGTTTTGCGAGTTCTCCTCCGCGGCGCAAGTCCGGTGGCAAGCCATCGGCGCGGTTTGCGGGTGCGGGCGAAGACCTCGCGGCCATGAACCCGATGAAGATGGTCGCGGCCGCTGGGGTGCTCAAGGACGGCGTCCTGGGCTTTGTCAAGGCCAAGGGCCAGCTGCTCGAGTCCGAGATGACCGATTTTGCGCTGCAGTCCAAGGAGTCGGCGTCGCGGTTCATCCCCAAGTACAGCGCCGTCAAGAACTTGCTGTCGCCCAAGGCCGCGAGCGGCTCCTCGTCGGCGTCGGCAGCGTCGCCCACGAAAACCGTAACGACACCAGTGGAGGAACCTACGAGGGCGAAGAACGCGGAAGTGCGCGGTGTGGAGGCTCAAGATGCTGGGCGACGGGCGGAGGCAGTGGACCAAGTCGACGCGACGGCCGGAAGGACGGCGAAAGCGCGCTCGCGCACGGAGCTCTGCGTCTCCGGCTCGCACGATCGCCATAGTGAACAGGACGGAGAAACAAATGAGGAAGAACAAGAACAAGAGGACGAAGAGGTCGAAGAGGACGAAGAGGACGAAGCGGACGAAGAGGACGAAGCGGACGAAGAGGACGAAGCGGAACGAAACGATAGTGAGAAGGAGGACGACGACGTGGCGAAAGAGCGCAGTGTTGCGGACGGCGGCGCGGTAGATGACGAGGATGAAGAGCAAAAAGAACAGAAGTCACTCCACGACGTTCAGACAGAGGAGGAGGCGTCTGCGGCTCCTCTCCCCACAGCGGCGCTGAGCGCGACCGAGGCGCTGCTCGTGTCACTTCCTCCGATCGTGCGACTGCTCGTCCAAGTCGAGGAGCACCGCCTGTGCGTGCCCATCGACCCGCGCGCCCACGTCTCGGCGCTCGGCCTCGAGATCGTTCGGCGCTTCAACGAGATGTTTGGGCAGCACGGTGTGATTGCCCACGTGACGCTCCAGAACCGCCAGGGCGCCGTGCTCGCCGGCTCGGACGTCGTCGCGCTCGTGTGTGACACCAGTGCGGCGGCACGCGACACGCTGCTGTTCGCGTACCCGCACGCTGAGGACGCCACGGTCAAGTCGGTCGTACGCGTAGACCTCTCGAGCGGTCACTCACCAGGCAAAGAGGCTAGTCGTATGCCGACCGGCAGCTTCCATGGGAAGCCAACGGCGTCCACCACCAGCGCGGCGTTCGTGCGGTGCTCCAAGCTGCCGCTGCCGCTCGTAGTCGCGCTACTCGCGAACGAGAGCGAGCGCGATCTGCTCCGCCGTGTGCTCAAAGAGAGTGGCAGCGGCGGAGGAAGTGGAGGGGACGAGTGGCCCGAACTCGCGCTCAACACGTCGTTCCTGGACCCGACCCGGGACATGCTGCAGGTCGAAGTGCGCTGGCCGGGGCCCGGCAACGGCGCAAAGGCCCAAAGCCTACAGGTCACGAACCGGGACGCGTTCTTGCTCTGTCTGCAGCAGCTCGGACTGTGTACGTCCCGCGAGAACAGCAAGCACGTGGGCAAAGTGCTGCGGGACCGCCTGAAAATGGACACCAAGAACCCGCTGATCCGCGCGGCGTGTCTGTCGAGCCCCGAGTTTCAGAACGACCTGGCGTCGGCCCGTTGTGGGGAGGCTACCGACCCAGGGACAGAGGTCGTGGCCTCCTACGAGAGCCTCAAGGAGATCGTGCAGGAGGACTTTGGCGTGTACACGCGCGCGCGCGAGTAAGACCACGTCGCAGGGAAGTCGATCCCAGTGGAGTTTTGGGTGGTTCCATGGGATCCTGCCGGACGTGAAAGCGCCGGAGAAGGATCGCGTATATTTTTGGCGGTGTCTCGACCTTTGAACGGTGAGGGAGAAGACGAAGGAGGAAATGGGACTGTGCAGACCAGAGAACGCCGCCGCCTCCTCGTTCCGGTCTGTGCCCTCTCGTTTGCGTGCTCCTTCGCGACGCCGTCGGCGAAAGGGTGCGCGCGATCGCTGACCACTTCGATCTTCCCGCGTGCGTGCGTTTGGGCGAGTCGCCTCCTCCCATCCGCTCGTGTTACTCACCGCGCTCCTTCCCCTCTTCGCTCCCTGGTGCCCCTGTGTGCTTGGTCGTTAGATACCGCGCGCCTCGCCCTTCTGCCGCTTGGGTCGACTGGGTGAACTAACGGAAGAGCGAACCAGCGTCGACGAAACGAAAACGCGCAATTCCGATCCCAAAGGCGAAGACGACGTAAGGCATCCAAACCATGGTGCTCAAGATGACCCAGAGCTTCACACGGTCAATGCACGCGGTCGGTGTCAGCGTCGGCCCCGCGAAGCGGTCGGTCTCAGAGACCAAGCTCAAGGTCGCGGCGAGCGATCCACTCACACAGGTCAAGGCGAACCAACCGCAGCGTGCGTCCTCGTCGGCCTCCTCCTCATACCTGTCGGCCTCCTCCTCTTCGTTGGCTCTAGACGACGTCGTGATCGGTGGCGACGGCAACCTCCAAGACGAGAGTCTAAGCGACGCAGAAGAAGACGAAGAACAACCGCAGACGCCGAGTCCGCTGGCACAACAACCGCAAGTACCCAAGCCGAGTCGCGCGTCGACGACCGCCACTGTCGTCGAGGGGCTCTCCCACGGGCTCATCGAGATCTCGCTCGCGGCCCAGGAGGACGACGACGCCAGCGGCCCGTCGCCGAGCGATCTCGAGGCCATCGACGAGCTCATCGAGTGCGCGAAAGACGGCGATCTGCCGCTCTTTCAGCGCCTCTGTGAGGCTCTCGGGCGGCGCCACATCGCCCCCGACTGCGCTGGGTACATGGGCTGGACGCCGGCCCACTGGGCCGCGCGCCACGGCCACGTGCACCTGCTAGAGTACTTGCTCCACGCGCGCGTGAACCTGGACGTGCTCGACAAAAAGGGCGACTCGCTGCTCCACAAGGCCGCGGCCAACAGCCAGTTCCGCAGCTGCCAGTGGCTGCTGCAGCACGGCTTCAACGTGCAGGCGCGCAACAACCACGGCCACACGCCGCTCGATTTGGCGCAGCAGCAAGTCGCGATGACACGAAGCGACGAGGCCGCGCTCTGCGAGAGTATTCTCGCGAAAGAGAACGCGCACACGTTCTAAGGCGGAGGAAATCCCATTCCGAGCGACGGAGGCCGTGAGAGCCCCCGGCCGCTTATTTATTAGGAAAAGAAGCATAGCACCCACACCACACCTACTACACGTTTCAACAGATCATATAGCCCATTCAAGATGCACTTGATGAAGCAGAAGAGAGGATTGCCTAGATTGTTCAGTGGCTGGCGCGACATGGCTACAACGGTCTCTGATATATCTCCGTCTCTCTGTTTACCACTCGAGCTTGTTGTCATTGGCGCTGAGCAGCTTCTCCATCTTGTCAAACTCTTTCTTGAAGCGCACTTTGACGTTGCGGAAGTCGAGCGCCGTGGCCACGACGCTGGGGCCGCCACTACTGGTATTATTGGCGTCGTCGGCGTCGCCACCGACAATCTTGCGCAGATTGGGCGACAGCTTGAGCGAGTTGACGCCGCCGCGGTCGTCGCCCACCAGCAAGATCGGGTCCTGTACGTTGAACGAGACGTGCGTGAGCTTGGCCTTCTTGACGACCTTTTGCTCGCACAGCGGCTCGTTCTTGTTCTCCGAGAGGTCAAACACGTGGACTTTGCCGTCGCTCGTGACGGCCGCAAACACGGTCGACGAATACGGCGACCACGCAACGTCGCCGACGGCGTTGCCCAGATCGAACGACATGACTGGCTCGGCGAGGTTGTGGTCCCAGAGCTTGACGGTCCAGTCGGCGCTGCAGCTCAAAAAGCAGCGTTCGTGGAACGGGTTCCAGCGCACGGCGTACACGGCCATGTGATGGCCGGCGTACGTCTCGAGGTACTGCCCCGAGTAGGCCTTGGAGCACTTGTGAAGCTTGCCTTCTTCCGTGCCCACGATGAAGAGGTGCTCCGAGAACCGATTAAAGTCAAAGCAGCAGCCACCGGCGAGCCCCGTGAGCGAGGACTCCTCGGGGTCGTCCTTGGCCATGGACACGATCTTGAGCTGCATGACCGGCTCCATCTTGAGCTCGTTCTTGCTCATGATCCAGTTGGCCACGCGGCCGTCGGACGAGATCGAGTAAAAGTTGAGCTCCTTGGCCAGGTCCTCTTCCTGCCAGTTGACTTGCCAGACCGGGTCCGTGTGCTTGCCCGTCTTGATCGTGGATGTGTAAATCGGCCGGTTGGCCTTGTTGCGCACGTCGTAGACGATGACCGTGCCGTCGTAGCAGCCCACGGCCAGCAACGCCGGGTGCTGCGGGTGGAAGTCGAGGCACATCACGCCCGACTCGGTCGTGAACGTGAACTCTGGGTGGGACGCGTTCTTGAGCGAGTAGCAGCACACGACGCCGCTGCCTTGCTTGAGGAAATCGTACGAGCCGTACCCGACCGCGAAGAGGTCCGCAAACCGCGGGTTCCAGCAGATCGCCGTGACCTGCTTCTTCTTGGCGCGCTCGCTCGAGAAGCGCCAGAGCGGCAAGAGCGAGCCTTCGCCCTCGCGGAACTGGTCGCTCGCGTCCTCCCAGTACTTGAAGTCGTGGAAGATCTCGTCGTCGGCGTTCTGGTTGACCATGCGCTCGATGATGCGCAACGTCTTGCCCATCGCGGCCGAGTGGACCATGTCGTCGCCTTTGCCGCCTTTCGCGCTCGCGCTGCCGCTCGCAGCCGACGTGGCGCCACTGGCCGCGGCCGGCGAGAGGATCTCGGCGCCGTCTTTCTCGTCTTTCTCTTTCTTCTGCGCGACCTTCTGGAGCTGCAGCTGCTCGCGCTGGTGCTGCTCGAACGCGTCCATGAACGTGTCGTAGATCTCCCACTGCGTGACCGTGGCCTGGAAGCTCACGACCGGTGGCGGCTCGGTCTCGACCGACCGCTGCCGCAGCGGATTGGTATACGTCTGGGCCGCGCGCTCGCTGTAGTTGAACTGGTTCTTGCCGCTCTCGAACTGGAACGACGCCTCGTCGATCTTCTCGCCTTTGGCCTCGGCCTCTTCCTTGGCGAGCTTGATCGCGAGCTCGCGCGCCTCGCGCTCTTCTTCGGCCTTTTTTTGGTCGAACGCGGCCTGGGTCTTGGCGTCCTCGGACTCTTTGTGGATCATGCTGCCGTCCGCGCACAGGTGCACGTAGAGGTGGTCCCCGGGACCCGGCGGGTCCACTTTGTAGGTCCGTTCTTTGTAGTTGTACTTGGTGATGTTGTTGGGCACGTTCGGGTCGTTGGCCGTGAGCACGCGCGAGAACTCTTCCTTCAGCTCGGCCTCCGACAGCTTGAGCTGGTTCTCGGGCACCACGATCTTCTTGACCTGCACGCGAATGTTGCGTTGAGTCTTCCCTGTCTCTTTCTACCAGCCCACCAGACAGGACCAAAGAACGTACAGGCTCGTTGTAGGCGTCCACGTCGTCGCCGTCGCCGCTACCGCCGCCGCCCGGCTCGGCGCGCGCGTGGTCCTTGTCGCCGCCGCCTTCGCCGTTCGGCGCCTTGGGGTCCTTGGGTTTCTTCACGCTCTTGAGCGGCGACACCGCGGCCGGCGGCTTCCGAGGCGGCATGGCTACTTCCTCTCGTTCGTCTTTTAGAGGCACTAGAAGCAATGAGATAAATAGATGCAGAGAGACGCCCGAGGCCCCGCGCGCGCTTCGATCCGCCGCGGGGCGTATCCCCCAGTCGTGACCTTTCGCGGCCCGGAAGACGCGAACGATCACTATCACTATCCGCACGTCCCTCGCCTATTCGATAGCAAACCTTCACTGTCTGGTATATTTCATGGCGCTCAGTAAATTACGGCGACCCCCCGAGCCAACGCGTAACCGTAGTGTACCCCCCCCCGCTTTCCGCTCACCACAACAGGAGTTGAAGTGGGAGAGGAAGCCCCACGCGAAAATGGTCGTGCGCGTGGACGACCGCGTCGCGGCGGTCGCGTCGCCGTCGCTGTGTCCGCAACTGGGCGTTTCGCCCGCGTCGCTCGTCAGCACGGCGGCCTTCGAAGGGAACCGGTACGCGTTCTTTGCGGTCGACGCGCTGCTCGTCGTGCTCTGCGAGTCGCACGCCAACGCGGCGCCCAGTAACCCACGGAGCGAGGCCAAGCGCGTCTCCCAGTTCGATCTCTGGCAGGTCTGGAACACCCACGAGCGCGTCTCCTGTGTGCGCTTCAATACGACGGGCAAGCGCGTCGCGCGCGGTGCGCTCGCGCTCTGTCTGGACGAAGGCCGCGTCGCGCTGCTCGTGCCCACGAGTGCAACGTCCCACTTGCCGACGGCCGCGCCGCCGGCGCCCGCGGCGCTCACGCGCACGGCCTCGAAGCTCTCGATCAAGACCGGTGACGTCGACGTGCTCAAGCCCGTGTCCTCGTCGGCGGCGTCGGCGACGCGCCGCACGAGCCTCTTTACCGGAGGCGGGGGAAGTACGAAAACGGGGGGACACGACGTCACGCGCGAGTACGTCAAAGTGCATCTGCAGCTGCAGCTGCCGACGTGGCAAGAGAGCATCCGCTGGAAGGCCGATGACGACCGCGCGTTGGACCGCGTCGAGTGGGTCGAAAGTGGAGATGATCTGTGGCTCGTGGGCGCCGGTGAGAAGATCACGACGTGGAAGCTTGTGGAAGAGTCGGGTGTCGTCGCGTACCAGCAGCTGAGCTTTGCGGTCGGCGAGCCCGACACGCGCGCATGGCACATGGACGTCACACCGACGGGGCGCTTCGTCGCGACCGCGGGCCAGCACGACCGCGTGCTCAAGCTCTGGTCGCTGCACGAGCTGGCCCACGACGGCACGCCCGTGTGTTTGTTCCTCGCCCATCGCCGCGCACTCGTGAGTGCTGCGTGGGCCAAGCACCACCACACGTTCAGACTCCACGGTGCCGCCGCCGCGCAGTGCGAGATGCTGTACACGCTGGACCGTGCCGGTACGGTGTCGATTTGGCGAGAGAACATGGCGTCGCCGAGCCGCGCGTTCACGTTGTGGAAAACGTTGACGTCTGAGGATCTCGCGATGCGCATGCCCTCGCTGAGTGACGAAGGCTCGGAGTATTCGCCCATCAAGTCGTGGGGGCTCGTGGTGAACAACTGGGCACGAGACGTGCCTCGCCAGGCGACGGCGTTCACGGAAGTATTGCTCGAAGAAACGAACGTGATGTCGGCGTTGTCCCAGTTCCACTACGGCTACACGAGTCTGGATGAAGTGCGACGCAATGAATTACTCAACCAGCGCATGGACAACGTCCCAAAGGCCAACTCGAAGCTGCTTGGTGGCCGAACGGGCGCCGCCGCCGATACCCATGCCGGAGAGACGTTTATCTGCGGCAACATGCCGCTGTCCAAGACGTTTCTCGTTCACCTCGGCTTTGGGATCCACGCGAACGGGGATTTGTCACTGTTCCGTTTCGAATCGATCCCATTCTCGGTAAGTCAGGCACAACAATGGTGTACCGCACCTCGCGCTCTTGACACTGATCTTCATCTGCTTTTTTGTAGGGGGTGTCTCCGAAAACGTCATTACTGTGCTCTTTCAGCGGCCTCAAAGAACAGCTCATAGGCGCGACCGTATACACTGCCTCATCAGCGGATTACAAAGGTACGGGTGGGGCACGAAGTGAGACTGTGGTAGCGCTGACATGAGGTTAATTTCCTGTGAACTTGCCCCAGATCGAGAGAATGGAAGCGCGAGCTTTTTCATTGAGCTTCTCTTTCAGGTATGAGCGTTACTGTTCACAAGGGTGTTATATCAGCTCACAGCTCACGTGATTATATATGGTTTTGCTAGCCACAAGGGATCGAGACACAACTGAAAGTTGCACGGCTCAAGTTTCAGGTTGAAAGTGGCGGTCTCCGATCCTCTCGTACAAACGTGTCGTACTCGGTCCAGATGTGCGAAGTGGGCGACGCATCACCGTCATTGATGTCGGCTTATGTGGCGGACACTTTTGCACCAGCGTCGCTACATCTGACAGCGCTGAACCCGGCGACGAGTTCAGGCTGCTCTGGCCACGTCGGGGTCTTCAATCAAGGCGGGCAAGTAGACATTCTGAGAGCAGGCAGTCACCTCGGGGCGATCAAGGTTGTGAGTCGGGCTCGGGAGCTCTTTGCGTCACCGTCGGTGAAACCCACTCACACTGCGCAGTGGCTCAGCCAGAAGGTTCTGTTTGCGTTTGATGGTGGCAAACTACATGCCACAAGCTTGGGGTACGAGCAGTCATCGGCTACAGCTAGTTCCGGGGCTCAACCGTCCAGCCCAGTTGCCTCGAAGATGCTCTTCAGTGATGGGGACGTGGAAGCTGAAGGCATTCACCAGCTCATCGTTTGCGGTGTATCGGCATCGCAGAAAAAGGCGTGGTCAGCAGCTCCGACAAGCGTTTTCTTCGTTGCGCAGGCAGTTGATACACCCGCTGTGCAAAAGGATTTCTGTGTCGTTGCTGGGCTCAGACAGGATCGTCAGTCGCTCGTCGTATGGGTTTTCTCAGTGGACCCTCCCGCATCAACTACAGAAGGCGATGTCGCGGTCGTGCCTGCATCGGCATCTCCTCTCAAGCTGTTCCGAAGGCTGTGTGTCGACATTCCCGAAGACCATCGCATTATCCGTCTGGCTGGGACCCCGTCGCTTGATAGCTTCGAGACGCTGTTTGTGACCGTCTGTGAGGAATCGTTCATGCTCTCCTTGTGGGGTTTCAGTGACATGGACGAGATGTCAGCCCTGCTACGCGTTCACACGACCGATCCAGCGCTCATGCTCAAGACGCCACCACCATCTGCCGATCCGTCGACCGTCAGCCAGGATATGATGCAGTTTTCGTTCACCGAATCCAAGTATGACTTCCGTGACATGGCAGTCAGCGCCTGCGGCCGGGCAGCTCTTCTTTTTGAGGAAGCCACAAGCGGCTTAGAGCCGTTAAGCATCGGTTTCGTGGGCTCCGGAAACGCTTCTAGTGGCAGTGATTTCAGCATTTGTATCGTGTCTCTGTTCGACACATGGCACGAATCAGTGATCAAGCTGCCTCGCAAGAAATACGGACAGATTCTCTCTATCAAGTGGACCCAGCCACTGGCCCCGTCCCTCGACTGCCAGATCGTGTTCGTCTCGGCTACAGCGATCGGTATCGTCCGGGTTGATGAATCCTCTAGTGATGGTGCCTGGGCAGTGTCCTGGTCTTCCACTCGATTGTCAACGAAGCCTCATCTAATATCTGACATGGGCGGATATCCTCAAGTGTTCCTCGGTCTTGGAACTGGTATTGCCAACCTCAATCTCGCGGATTTGGCCGGGTCAAGTTTTGCCACGGTTCCATTAGCTGCTGGAACTGGGCAGCTCACCACGATTCCGACGGCTGACCTTGCGACAAACGCGACCCACCCGATTACGTTGATCTCTATGCTCATGCGAGGAAGCTTTAAGAGTCTTGATCACGCATTGAAGCACATCAAAACCAGTATTGTTGACCATGAGAAGACCTGCTATTTGAAGATGCTTGAGGATCAACAGCTTCGCAAGCTGCCGTTCATGAAGCTCGAAGACCTGCTGGGAACTGGTGATGAAAAAGATGAACGATCCCCCACATTTACGAAGGGAAAGAGTGGATCAAGTGGTGGCGGCGTATCCTCGACAGTCACGAGTCGACCGTCTCTCGCGCGAGCTAGTGATTTATTTGCTATGGATTTCGGGTCCGTACGGCGATCGAGCCTTGCCCTCGGGTTAGGAGGCGGAGACAGCATGTTCGGATCGTCATCGTCCATCTCTACTTCGTCCGAGACACCAGAAGTGGAAAAGTTCGAACTTGAAGGCAGCGAGTTGTCAGCGTTCATCACGGAGCACATCTCTTCGCTCACGTTTTTCACCGAGGAGCTACGAAGCGTGTTTCTTGATATCGTGGACGGCAGTAGAAAGATTGTGGCATGGGAGAAGGACACGACACGATTGAAAGACGAGCCGACGCTGCGTTTCGCTGCGAGTTTGCTGTGGCCGTACAAGCCCGCACCACCGCCGGAAGCCAAGCCAGTAGCTGAAGGTGACGAAGCACCCGTTCAAGATGATGCAAGCGCTCCGGGTACTGTCTCACTGGGAGGTATCTGTTCCGAGCAAGTGGCGTGGGCGGCGGTCAGTGACTATCAAAGTGAGCTGCTGCAAGAGTGCTTCCCATCTTCTGCGTTCACGCTGCAAGATCTGTATCAACTACGTCTGCCGTTTTGGCTCAAGAGCTCCGCGAAGCTCATGCAGTTTACGGAGAAGGCTGCGCAGGCTGAGTACGCGTCCACGCGGGATCCCTTCCGTGTTTCTCTACTCTACGTCTTGCTGGGGAAAAACAAACTGTTGACAAGCCTATTCAGGATGGGCGGTGAACCCAAGATCGCCGACCTCGTCGCCAACGATTTTTCGGATCCTCGATGGAAGAATGCGGCTGTGAAGAATGCCTATGTGCTGAAAGCCAAGCGCCGATACGAGCTCTCAGCAACGTTTTTCTTGCTTGGTGGCAAGGTGCAAGAGGCCATGTCGGTCACTGAACATGCCGATCCGACGCTTGTGCTCTCGTTTCTGATCGCCCGGTTGTCGGAGAGATGGGATCTCGGTGGTGGCGAGAGTCAGGGCGACGGCTACAGTGGCGGATTTGGCGATGTTTCGTTCACCGGACTGAGCTCAAATATGCGCAACTTCGACACGATGCGCGCCGGCACCGACAGCGGAAGCGCGGATTCATTCAAGGACGTTTGCAAAGAGTACTTGAAGACCGTTGTGTGGACAAAAGCGCAGACGTGCGGCGACGTGTTTATGTCCTTCATCGTCAAGTACCTCACGGGCGAGACGGCAAGCGCGTTCCAGGCCCTGCTGACTGTACCCAGCGTCGACGTCACGTGTATGTTCGAGCCGACGCTGAACAGCGACCCGAGACGTGGGCTCTACTGGCGAGTATTCGGCCAAAGTCTCCTCGGAGCGGTGGATCTTGTGCGGTATTTACGACCGACACTGCCGAGAATGACGTCAATGATGAAAGTACAAGCCATGCAACTCCAAGCGATCACGTTGAATCGACTCTTTGCAATGGGATGTAACGTTGCAGCGCTGTACCAGCAACGAGACAATGCGACGCAGTTCAAGCAATTCTGCAAGGAAAACCCGCCGCGCTCGGCTGCAGTGCGAGCGGCATTCTTGGCTGCGCGTCGTCGGATTTTGGCATCGACCATAAGCGGACAATGCGCGGTACTCTCGGAGGGTATCATCAACTCTCTCGATCGCGAGCTAGCAACAAAGTCGGGGGCTGGAAGTACACCTTTCTCTCTGCCTGATGTACTTGAAGACAGACTTGACGAAGAAATCCGGTGTCTTGTCGCGCGTGGCGGAAGCTTTGAACTTGACGATCTCCCTGAGACCCACAGCGCATCTATCGAGGCCACGATGCGGGGCACTGTGCTGGACACGCTTCACCAAGCTGGAAGAACATCCCTGGAGGAGTTTCTCTATTCTCACTGGTATTCTCCGCAGCAGCCCGCAAAGACAACCGGAAGTCCGCTACAAATGCTCCTTGAAGCTGCGGTCGACGGGATTGCGCTCGTTGCGGCGGGAGATCTGGCCGCTTCAGCGACGACATCCTTCCATTCCAAGCACGTCGATCAGATTTGCTCCGAGCTATTGACAATCGCACAGAAGCTCCTCCACTGGCTAGCGTACTTTTTCCACGGGAAGCGACCAGGATCACGAAGTGTCGGCGGCTCCACGTCCAGCGGAAGCTCTGACTTCATACGAGTCGTGATCGCGTCCGTGTACAGCATCATTTGCGCGTGCAGTCGATACGCCAAGTCCCCCTGTTGCGTCCACCGCGCTCTTTCCGCTGTGTTCCCTCACATCGACTCGCTACCCAAGAAGTTTCTCGACGATATCAAGGAGATCGCGTTGGCTGACGTTTGTGTGTATTGCACGGCAGCGAAAGGTGTGAAGCAAGACACTCCCCCAACTGGCTTGCCATCCCTGCAGCGCGACATCCCCGTGCTGTACCAAATCGTGCTGATGCTCGGTCAGAACCTCAACACAGTGGTGGAAGAGGTCCGCACGAATCGACTCGAACTCGCGCCTCCGATGTTTTTCTATTCTTACTGCCAGTATTGGACGCTGGTGCTGTGCATCGCCACAAGCATGATGTCCTCCCATATCACTAAGGTCGCTGTCGACGGTGCAAACCCGCACGCGGCTGGGACATTGCTCGCGAAGAAGCTCGTACAGGCGTGGTCGGTGTACGCCTCGAATCTCGCCAAATACTCTTCTCGGATTTTGTTGTGTGAGATCACAGAGTCGTTCTTCCGACCGTTCAATATGCGAGCGCCGTCCACCCCCACGACGGGCTCGGCGCCGAGCACACCCAGAGACGCTGCCGGGGCAGCGAATGCAGCTTCGTCATCGTCCAGTGGAGGTACTTCTGCTGCCACAGCGGGTGGAGCTCAGCTTCTATCACCACTTGGACGAGACCGCCGCGAGTCGCGCCAGTTGCTTCGGTGCACATGCGACCGATGCCCATGGCTGCTCATTCTGAAAATGTTTGCCGACAAAGACGAGCTTCTGCTTCGCATCAATTCCCAACTCGAGTGCTGCAGCGAGAAAATCAAAGAAGAAATCAGCTGGGGGCACCTCCCGGACTTCCCATCCAAGAAGGCCGCACTCACGCGATCGCAGAAGATCTTGCTCAGTAATGCAGTGGCGGGTAAAGGCGCGGAGCTCTCCGATCTACTTGAAAAGCGTATACTGCAAGGAGCTTCGTCGATCCAGCTGGACGCTCACTGCATCTACCGCAGTGACGTCTCGATCAAGAGCCTCTGCTTTAACCATGCGACCGAGACGGCTGAGCTTGTGCTCTGTAGTAGCAAAGGCATCTGTCGCACGGCTTCCGTTGAATATTCGGATGGCACGAAATACCAGTTCAAGGGCGTGTACGCCGCACCGCAGGCGTCATTCGACAACACAATCCCGACGACGAGAAGGAAGACGGTCGACGCCGCAGCCCTCTTGCGTACGGGGACGGAAAGTTCTCCACGAAGTGGAGCTGATTCGGCGTCTGTCGCCGAACCGAAGACGCCAAGCTTCAAGCCAACGGCAGTCGAGCCGCATCCGTTCTTACCCTTGTTTGCGTCTGGCAGCCAAAAGGGGAAGGTGCATCTGTGGTCATACGAGAGCTTGAGTGCGGTTTGTGAGTTCCAGACCAAGGACGTCGTCACGGTACGTGTTTTCGGATCACAGACGCGTTGTTGGCTCAATCTCATGGTACCTTTTCGTTACGCTATAAAATCGGTGTGATCCAGACGTATGCACTCGGCCCATCGGTATCGTCTCGACGCGATATCAAAAAGATCCGTTTCGACAGTCTCGGTCAGCAGGTAGGCTCTCTTGTCATGCTGCCCTAACTTCCAGCTATGTGCTGACGGCGTGGTCCTTACAGATGGGCGCAGTCGACAGTCTCGGTCGTTTGGCCATGTGGAAGTTTGGAAACCTCGACCGTGAGCCCTGCTACCGACTGCTCGAATGCCACGACAAGGGCGCCAAGTCCCTCCAGTTCATCAACTCGAGCACGATCGTTGCAACTGTCGGTAGTTCCAGCGAGTGAGTCTCAATTATGATCTTGATTGGGTTCTCGA
>JAADXJ010000754.1:0-15066 GCA_023337735.1 Pythium biforme
CTCTGTCTCTTGCGAGAGCTGAGCTTTTCGAAACCGCGGGTCTGTCCCGTGCGACGAGGTCCCACTGTCAAGCAAAGTGGTCTGTCACATGCAACGGTCTCGTCTTTACCTCCATTAACCGATATGTGTTGCTTACGCATGGAAATCATACTCTCCAACTGTCGTTTTGGAGAATTCCATGTACGTCTATAAACGCATAATAGGCGAAAATGAATTGTATCAGGATATATAGATAGAATGCTGATCTCGTTGGGCCAGCGCCTACCATTCTGGACGGAGCTTCGGATCTGCAATCATTTCCCGCAGAGCCAGACACGGAAACCAGAGCCCGACCACCAACGACCTGGGCTTCGGGACGCAGTCGGCACTCGCGATTCGAAGGCACAGCGGCTGCCCACGAGCCTATGCAGCCGGGAGCCATCCCAGAATCTGGAGATCGTCAGGGCCACAACAATCCTCAGGGGCGATGAATGACTCGAACGAATCCAAGATTCGCGAGACCTACGAAAACTCCAGTCCAGCTGAACTTCAGCCCTGAGTCTGGCTGTAGGAAGTTGGCCAGTCGACATCACTGGATTGTCGACGAACCAACCGCCCGCATCAGATGAAGACGAAGGCAGTTTGACTTCAGGCGACACCACCATGCGAACTTAGCCAAGAGCTCCCACTAAGTTCGCATTCCCCTGGCGGATGAACCCGGGATGGGAATTTGGCCATGCCGCTCGTGGTGTTCAGCGGGCTGCCGGCCGCGGGCAAGACGTTCGTCGCCGCGCAGCTCGTCGCGTACCTCAAGCAGCACGTGCAGGACGACGTGGTCTACATTACCGAGGCCACGGTCAACGTCGACCGCCTCGAAGGCTACAAGAGTGCGCTGCCCTTTTCTCGTTTTGGAGATGTAGACCCCCTCACATCGTCACCACGGTCTCACCTGTCCAACCTCTCCACTCGCAGCCAGCCAGATCGAGAAGAGCTCGCGCGGTGCGCTCCGTGCGGCCGTGGAGCTCGCGCTGAGCAGCCACACGATCGTCGTGATCGACGCGCTCAACTACATCAAGGGCAGCCGCTACGAGCTCTTCTGCAAGGCCCGCGCCGAGCAGACCACGTACTGCGCCGTCTACGTCGACACGCCGCTCGAGCTCGCACTCGCACGCAACGCCGTGCAGACCGAGCAGTATGACCCAGAGCTGTGCGTATACACTACCGTACTATCTTCGAGAGAGCGTTGGATGCCACGTTTGCTAACGAGGCGCTTTACATTGTAGAATCAAGTCGATCGCCGCGCGCTTCGAGGTGCCCAATGGGAAGAACCGGTGGGATAGCCCGCTGTTCCGGGTCACACCCGAGTCAATCGAAGCCGAGGGGCTCCCGCTAGCGCAAATCGCAGACGTCGTGCGGTACGGCAAGGCTATGAAAGAAGGCCCTGCGACGCGCAGCGCGCCCGTCGTCGAGACCAGCTTTGTGCAGGAGCTCGAACAAATCACGAGCGACATTGTCGACGCGATCATCGCGCACCAGCGCGACGGCAACGTCGCCGACGCAATCAAAGTGCCCAAGGCGCTGAAGACGCTGCTCCGGCTCAACCGCAACATGCCGGCGTCCGAGGCGAGACGCCACCGCCGCCAGTTTGTCAAGATCTCGCAGCTCGTACCGTTTGCCGTCTCGGTGATCGGCGACTTCTTCGTCGAATACCTGAATACACAGGCATAACGCGTGCTAATCAACATCGTCACGTTGGAAACACATTGGATTCCTCATAGTCTCTATGCTCACTCGGCGCGCTCGAGTGCTTCGTAGTCGCGGTGCTCGACGACGCGCGTGAGCTTGGACAGCTCACAGGAGAGCGTGCCCATGAAGAACAACTGGCAGAAGATCGCAAACGCCTCGAGCAGCGCCTCCTGCACGGCTGTGAAGCCCAGCGGATTGGGCCACATTTCGTTCACACAGAGGAATAGCAGCGCAACTACAACAGCAACGTTGGGTCAGTATCCTCTGCCGATCCAAGATAATTTCGATGTGTACGTACATAGTCCCGTTGCACTCAGTCCGGCGTACGTGAAGACCCGTCCGAGTTGGTAGGCATCGCGGAGACTCACTCGTTTCCAGCGCTGGAGGGCGAACCACGGTGATGATGATGTCGCGTGGCCGGCCGACGCTCGGTGTGGCTTGGCTGCGTCCTGCTGCAAGACCTTGCGGCGCGCGGCCTGCACAGCCACGACCATGACCCACGCGGAGAGGAAAAAGACCACCGTGAAGACAACGTGGATGTCGTGGTGCGCGCCCATGTCAAACACTGCGAGCCCAAAGAGCGAGCACGAGGCGACCGCGCCTGCCAGCAGACAGCCGTGGGTCAAGGCCATTGTCGTGGAGTCGACGTTTGGGTGGAAGAGCTTGAGCCGCAGGAACCAGTGGAAGAGCGCGATGGACGCCAAGATGAAGATCGCGGTCGCGCACATGCCGAGCGTGAACGCGTGGCCTTCCGGTTTGAACTCGGCCGCGTACGAGAGTGTCGGGTACTCTTTCGAGCAGTCGAAATGGTTGGCGCACGCGAGGATCTCGGTGAGCGCCATGGTCAAGACGCCTGTGATGGGGACCAAGAGCGCCAACCAGCCCAAGTTGTCGCTCTGCCAGGAAAAGCCATTGCGCTGTGAGGCGCGCTGGACGCTCATGGCGCTGGTGGTGACGCGGCTGTCGTGAATGCGAATGCGATTGTTGTTGGCGTCGTCGTCACTATCACTCGAGTTATGCGAGTCGTACAGAGACGATGCCGACGCGCTTCGACTGCTAAGAGCCGCGTCCGTTGACTCGTCGCTTTGTTCGCTATCGGTGCCGTCACTCTGCTCGCTGCTTGGCGAGTCCGCGTCGGCCTCGTCGTCGTCGCCTTCCAGCGAGGAGCTCTCGTCTTCTACTGACTCGTCGAGGTCTGAATTGGAGTTGGAGCGCTCTGATTGGCTCACATGGTGACGGCCAACTGAGCGCCTCAGATAGTGACATTGGTCTTGGGCAGTTGGAACGGGCAGCGGCGTGATCGGCGCGAATCGAGCGCTGTTCGATGGAGCGCGCGGTCTCGCGCTACTGAACTGCATGGATGACGGGCGACGTCTTCCTCTCTTTCTCTCTCTCTCTCTCTCTCTATCTTTGCTCATGCGAGCATGTCTTGGGGAGCGGGCAGTCCATCGTGGCCCACAAGCAAGCTATTCTTGCGCTGTTCCCTCTCTTTAGTGCCTTCCGGGTCGCGTGGTCCACATTAATGCACTGATGTACGTTATATGGACCATGCGCGAAACGACGTCCGGCGGCGATGCGGACAAAAAGAGAACGATGGCGATGATCACGCCGACGCGGCTCGGGCTCAAGTACGGGCCCGTGCCGACGCTCGCGCTCGAGTACGAGGAAGACCTGGGCGTCGTCGAAACCGACGACGGCACGCGCTCGCTGTACGTGTTCAAGGAGTCTGCTGGATCGGAGCCAGGCGGCGGGGCGCGGCGCGTGCGCAAAAAGCTCCACGTCGTGGAGCTCCCGCAGCTCCATGGGACCTCGGAGCCGCTCGCGGTCGTGCGGCAGCTGCAAAAGGATAACCACAAGTTCCTCGGGCCGAGCGTCGTCAAGGAGCAGCAGCTCCAGCGGCTACTGCAGCAACTGGTCGACCACTTGCCGGCCACCCGAGGTGGTGGCGTGAGGGACGCTGCGAGAGACGATGTGCGCGGCTCCGATGTGCGCGGCTCCGAGCGCGTGGAGCCCGTGGCCAGGCCCGCAGCTGCAACCACACGAGAAGACGCGCAAGCTGATGACGCAGACGAAGACGAGGAGCAGGAGCAGCGACGAGGGGAGAGCGGGATGGAGGACTTGGTCGCGGAGGCGTTGGCGTCGGGATCTTTGGATACGTCTCGCAGGGAAGAAGACGTCAGACGCACCGATCGCAGTGCTGAGAACACGAGCACAGGACCAGTGTTTCTCCATCGCACGGGCAAGTTCATTACGCAAGAAGACAGCGATGGAGACGATCAAGAGGACGCAGAGAAGAATGGCCGTCAAGACAGTGATCAGGATGGCGTGGCGTCTTCACCGCCAAAGTCGACGACCGCTTCGCCGATGAATGAGGAAGACTTAGAGGAAGCCGAGGAAGACTTAGAGGAAGCCGAGGAAGACGCAAAGAAGACAAAGGCGCTCAAGAGCGAATCGGACGCAAGCGAAGAAGAAGACGACGTGCAGTCCGAGGAACTCGAATACTTTTCGGAAGACGGGAGCGATGAGGACTCGTTCTAAGAGGCTGGTTACGCTGGATAAATAGGCCAGCCACTATGGTACAGTACAACTCGGCAGGGTCATTTGGTCACGGCGTTTCTTGTTGCAGTTGTTCAAATAGGCGTTTGATATCCCCGAGCCGTTCGTTTTTCACATGGCGCTCTCGATCCAGCTGCAACAAAACAAAGCACCAACAACCGTATCAGTCACACCGTGCCCGCATGCACTAACGATCATGATCGAGCACATACCTGGGCCAAAAGCACTCGCATCTCCCGATCGCTTTGCAGATTCTTCTTCCTCTCTTGGTCTAACACGACCCGTAGCTTGGTGTTTTGCGCCGCCATGCCCTTCAGATCCTCTGCCAGCATATCGTATTTCTTGGCCACCTCCGCTTGTTGCTCTTCAACCTCCAAACGAACCTTCGCTTCGGCCTCTTCTTTCGATGCAAGGGCGCGCGCCAGTTCCTCGCGATGTTGCTCGAGGTGTCGGTGGAGTCGTCTCTGGAAAAGATCCTCTTGCTTGGACAGCGTGTCCCGCATGCGGTCCATCTCACCCTCGATTAGCTCGAGCGCCGCATTCTTGAGCTCGAGCTCTTTCTTCATGTCCGCGACCTTTTCGTTCTGCACGGCCGAGCTCTCTTCCTTCTCGGCCATCGCAGCCTTGGCGCGTTCATATTTTTCTTGCCACCGCGATTCTTTGTGGAGACTCTCGTCCAGCGCCTCTTCGAGATCTTCGATTTGGCCTTGGAACTCACCCGTGTCTTGCTGATACGCGTCTTCGAGCTTCTTGTTCTGTGCGCGCAGCTCCTCGAGCTGTCGCATTTGGTCGTTCAGCATCGTGTCTTTCACTTTGATGGCTGCCTTCCAGTCGCCTTCCTTGGACTCCCACGTCTGGATCGTATCCTGCAGGCTTTTGATTTCGTCCAGTAACCGTTCACGCTCGCGTTGGGATTCGCCGAGTTCATGCTCCATCTTTGACATATTGGTTCGCTCTTGCTTCATCAGCTGCAGTTCGTCTTCGAGCGCTTGCTTCTCGTCTTGGAGCCGCTGGATGCGGAACTCGTACTCGGCACGTTTCGTGAGCTCGTGATCGACAAGCTTCTGCTTATCACCTTCGACGACCGCCGACAGCCTGTGGACTTCGTCTTTCAGCAGCGCCTCGCGCTTCAAGCTCGACTCGTACGATCCCTTGAGTCGTTGCTGTTGCCGCACGGATTCCTGGTACTTGCGGTACGCGATTTGCAGCTTCTCAATCGCTTGCTGGTGCTCTCGTCGGAATTCCATCTCGAGCTGCGTCACACTCGCCTGCAGTTGCTTCTCGTACAGTTGCTGCTGTTGCTGCTGCATGCGGTCCTGGCGCTCGGCAGCTTTCATCAGCTGAACGCGGGCGTCTTCGACTTCTTCCGACTTTTGCAGTAGTGCCTTCTTTAAACGGTACAGCTCATCGTCCTTGTGTAAACACTCTTCGCGGTGCTGGTCCCGACTGGCTTTCATTTCCTCGAGGCGCTGTTCAATGTGCTCGGTCTGCTTGGCGTCAGCAGTACGATTCTCGTCCAGTCGGGCGATCTGTTGAGAGAGTTTACCCACGGTGGCTTCATGGAGCGCCTGCTGAGACGTGAGCAGGAGCTCGTGCTCGCGGCATCGCTCTTCCGCCTCCTTCAGAGACGTCGCTAGTGCGCGTACACGCGCATCAGCGTCTTGAGTCGCGACTGCCTCTTGTTGAAGCGTAAACGCTGCTGCTTTCTCCAGGCGATCAATCGTCTCCTCTTTCGCTTTCAAATTGGCGGATAACGTTGCGTTTGTCGTCCGCAGTTGCTCAGCTTCTTCACGAAGGTGAGTGAGCTGCGTGTCATTGTCTGTTTGGGTGTTGTGCTCCGAATCGTGGCGTTGCTTCATGTCGAGCAGCTTCGATTCCCATTGCTGACGCTCCTGAGTGACCTGGGCTTCCAATTTCGCAATGCGTTCAAGCGACGAGGTCAGCTGAGCCTGCAGATGCCGGATTTCTTCTTGCTTGTCTTTCTCCTTTGCGAAAAATTCGGTCTCCCTGCGCAGGAACTCGTGCTCTCGCGCCAACATGGTGCTCTGCTTCTCCAGGATGATCGACTCGCGCTCCAGAATGGCCTTTTCGTAGTCCAGGTCGGTGTTGGTAGATGCTTCACGAACCACAAAGCGCGTTGGGGCAGCGGAGACGGGCACATCTTTGTGCTCCTGCGGACGCAGACTCTTCGCTACAGTCGTTGGCGTAGCATGCTCCGAGGCGTTTATCGCTGAGCGTGGCGTCGTCGTCGGAGTCATCGTCGTCACAGCAGGCTTTCGGTGGTTGCTTCCAGTGACCTCGTACCCCACACGCTCGCGAGATTCCGTGAAGACGCGCAAGTCGCCGCCCGCCGTGTGTCGACCGGGCTTGCCTGGTGTGGTTTGCGAAGACCCGTCGCGCGCTTGCGTGATGTGGATCCGTCGCGCCACCGAGTGGTATTTGGGCATCCGCACGCGGCTCAGTTCGTGTAAGAGCCGAACGTCTTCCTCGTCAAGTTCTTTCAGCGTCGGAAGAAACTGAGGGCCATGCCAAAAACCATAAGCGTCGTCCAGATCCAACACGAATGGACGTTTGTACTCTACCTCCAATAGCGCATCTGGGTACTCCTCGAGCTCGCATATCGGGTTCGACACTGCACCATCCCGCGATTGGAGACGCAAGTGGACAAGCCGCTGAAGCCGACCAGACGAGCAACGTGAGACCACACCACACCACACTCCACATCCATCACCCCTCTGGACTGTACCTTCAGATGCTGCAGCGCGACGAGTGCGACGGGCGTCGCAAGTTGATTGCCTCGCACGTCCAAATAGCGAAGCTTGGGCAGCTTGACCGGTCGCAGCAGTCCCTCCAGTCCTGTCAGTCTAAATAGCGAGTGAGATCTCAGCGGCGCGTCTAAACGCTGGAGTTCGTCGCTGGAGGTTTTCGGTGTCTCACCGGTTGTGGGCGATCGACAGTTCTTCCAGGCGCGGCAAGAGCGGCAGCCCACGCAACGTCGTGAGTCTTTCGAGAGATGAAACGCATTAGTCCATCCGTTCTACCACACGCGTAGACCATGGGTAGGGTACGAGAAGACGCACCGGTTCGCGGACAGATCCAGGACGCGCAGCAGCTTGAGCGGGTCGAGCTCGTGGAATGACAGCTCCTGAGGCCGCATATCGCTTCGTCAGACCTCTCCAGCTGATGAACCTAACGTTAGGGCTCGAGCCAACCGCACCTCTAACTGGTTGTTGGAGAGACACAGCTCTTGGAGATTTGTGAACCGCTGAAGACCATCGAGCGTAGCGATGTGGTTGCCAAAGAGGTTCATCTGCACGACGCGCTCACACCGCACGCGGCGACTCGCTCGATGCTGCGCGGACACCCTGCTTAGACGACCAAACAGTCTGGAAGCCGCGCGCTAGGAGTGATCGACGTACCAGTTCCGCCAGCGAGGTGAGCCCTGCGTGGACGCGGCTGACCACGTTCTCTTCGTCTTCTTCGTCTTCCTCCTCCTCCAGCGAGTCGCTCGTGTCGCTTCCGCCCACGGAGTAGAGGTCTATCTGGTTTCGACGCCCGTGGTGGCGCGCTGCGGCGGCAGCCTCACGCCGCGCACTCGCCATGGACAAGTCTACCGTAACGTTTGTGGAGATTTTCAAAAAAAAATGGAGCTCTTCAGATGCGCGCGTGTTCGGTAAACTATTACAGTGAGTTGCTATGTTAAGTACGATATCTTATAGGGACGTGTCACAAGGGTGAGGTAGTGTACCCATGCCCGAAATGGATCCATCATGTTGAAGCCTCACGCACAGTCTCTCACATCATGGCGCAGAGACTGTGGGCGTATGGTTTTCATTTCGAACACAGAAGGCTCTTTCACTTGCTGCTGTCATAAGAACGGGCGGTCGGCATTTCGTGGCCTCTCTCACCGTCACTGCCAAGAACGAAGGAGCGCGGGTCCCATATCCGACGGCGAGTATTTATGGACGTTGGTAAGGCTGCCGGCTCAAAATATCACACGAAACGCCTTGCAGTGGGCGTGGGGTCCATCGTGTTTCCTTTGTTGAGCCCACAGAGACCAGAAGTCCACACCGCCGCCCCCGCGTTTGCGCGCTGCGGGACTCCGAGACTCCGTCCCTCATCAATTTCCCACGCTATCGAGTGGTGAACACGGGTGCAAGTTTCGGCGGTGTGACGACACGCCATGACGTTCGCTGCGATGTACGAAATCACGCGCGCGCGCCTGATGATGGTGGGCAGTCTGCTCATGATCCTCGGGCTCTTTGGGCTCGACCTGCGCGATCTCTACTACAAGCTCCATATGCTTGGCCCCTACGACTCGTACTCGTTCCGCACGGTCGGGTACGACACCATCCAGTCCCAGCCCATCCCCAAACCCGTGGGTACCATCGCCAAGCTCGTGAACGGATCCTCGACGGCGGCGTCCGGATGGCCGTCGTTCTACTCTCGCTGTGAGACAATGTACGCCAGCGGCACGGAGACGAGCCGCTTCTTCCTCACGGCACTCGCGTATAATTGCTCGATCGACCTGTCGGCCAACGAGACGCGCATCGTGCCGCAGATCCTGGTGACCGCGTCAATGCGTGTGGATGCAATGGTCGCCGTGTCGTGTGAGTTGCTATTTATCGGGCGGCGTCCACCGATCTGTCAAGACGCCATGGCGATCGGGTACAACGAACGGTACCAGATCGAAGAAGAGGCGCCGACGTTTGCGGAAATGGCGCAGCCCCATTCGAACGAAGAGCTGGAACTACTGCGCTTTCTTGACATGGTGAGCTTCAGCTACCCGCTGACCGATGTGACGTGCGGCGAAGCGTTCGAGCTAGAACCTGGGGCTAAGGGCGTCTTCCGGTCCACGGTGTACGTGTGTTCGAGTCCAAATCTGTACCGCAGCGAATGGATCGGCTTCGTGCACAAAGCCGTCTCGCGGTTTTTGGTAACCAAAGGCTGGCTCACGGCCGACGTGATCTCATTCATGGGCGTGCGGTACGGCATCCGCCAGAATTCGATCGACATCTACGACGTGAGCTACTCGAGTAGCGGGAAAATACAGCTCGCGTCGTCGTCGCTCGTCAACTTCTCGTCCTATGGCCACCTCTACGCGATCTCGGTGCTCATCGACATCTTGCTGCTCGTGGCGCACTGTCTCAGTACGCTTGAAGTGCTCAAGTGGGTTCTGCTGCCGCAGTATCTGGAGCTGCAGGCGTGGATGCACGACTTTGAAGATGAATCGCCGCAGATGGCCGCACCACAGTCCATGAAGCCGAATCGCCTGCTCCACAAGCTCAAGACGACCATTTCGCACATGGGCTCGGGCAGCCCTGTGAGCGCCGTGGAACAAAAGTCCGCGGCACCGCCGACCGCCGGGTCGGATTCCAACCTCAAGGCCAAACCGCTCGTACACGCTGCGACCGACGGCGGTGCCGTCGTGTTTGAAGAGGTGCAGTTCTACTCGTTCTTTTCGCGCTCGTTCTACCGCAACGAGCGCTATGTGCTCCTCACGACCATGACGCAGGTCTTGTCATGGGTCATCATTCTCCCGAACTCGGTCATCTGGACCTGGAGCGACTCGCTCACGCAGCAGGTACAAGGCTATTTGTCCAGCATCAAGTGCTGGGTGCTCATCGCGAGCTTGATCAACTTCCTCTGGGACGTGATCGTCAAGCTCGACGAGAAGCGTGCGTACTGGTTCGTGCGCGGGACGTACTTGACGAACCCCGAGATCATCGCGATCGGCGCGCTCGTCGCGTTCGCGGACAGCAAGAGCATCTTCTCGATCAGCGGCGCCAAGTACACGCTCGAGAAGCAGCGCCACTACGACTTTTCGTCGTTCTCGGACGGCTACTTGGGGTACTCGAACGCGTACGACAAACGGCAGGACCACTTGACCACGACGCCGCTCCAGGTCGCGTGGATGGTGTATAAGCCGCTCGTGAACATCATCGCCTACAGCTTACTCACGAGCGCGATCTACTTGACGCTCAAGTACGTATTCTTTTACTTCCTGGAGCGCGAAGGACGCGACACGTTGCTGCGTCTGCTCGGGCGACCACCACGACCGAACGGAGCTGTCGTGCACATCGACGATGGCACCACGACCACCACGGGTACCAACCACGAGACGACCTCGGCGCCGACCGAGTACTATCGCCTTCCGCTTGAAGAGGCGCTCGGCTGCCCGATCCGCGCGATCAGCCTCGTGCGCAACACGCTCAGCATGGAGATCGTCAAGGACGGCAAGACCTACATCCGCCCGAGCTGCTACTTGGACTTTGGTGTCATGCTCAAGAACGGCCAGGTTGAGACCCGCGTTGGCTTCCAGGACATCTTCAAGGCCCACCTGCCCATCAAAGAGACGACGACCGCGACCCACGCAGACGACGCGAGCGAGGCGACGATGCGCCAAGTGATGGCCCCACCGCCGTCCGTGGGCACCACCAAGTTGCCGCTCGCGGCGTCTCCTCAGACAACGGATGACGACGTGCCCGATGGACTGGGAACGGAGGTTAGTCTGCGCTCAACGGCATTATCACCCACGCGCACGCGTGGCAGGTCGGCGACGTCGGCGAACGCTTCCATGTCTGGCCGAATGTTCATGAGCGAGCAGGTTCAGACTCACGCAGACGAGCTCCACGACGAGACAGCCGAGTCTCACTATTCCAAACCCAAGCTGCTACCGCTGGAAAAGCCACCGCGAGTTCCTTCAGAGGGCCAGCCGGACACGACGGGGACCGATTGATTTCTGAACAACACGGTCGTCAAGGAAAGCAGGACCCCGAGCACGATATTCTTAGCTGCCGGCCACCATGAACCGACAGAAGGGTCGGCTTCGTCATTTGTCAGGTCGTTTCGCGGTGTAGTGTGATCACGCCTTCCATCTCTTCACAGCGCCGTTTAGTCCATCCACGATGCTCGACGCGCTGCGCGCGCGCTTGGCCCGCTCGCCGTCTTGGCGCCATGTCCACACGCGGTTGTTCATGATCAAGCGGCTACTGCTCGTATGCATTCTGCTGGTGCTTGACGTGCGCGATCTCATGTACAAGGCCGTGTGGCAAGGCCCCACCGATACGTTTTCCTTTGAGACTGGCAGCGTGAGCTACCTCGAGACCAACCCGATTCAGTCAGTCGTGACCGCTGACATGCGGCGTCGCGGCGACGCTGCCTCGGGCTGGCCGTCGTTCCTATCGGTCTGTGACGAGCTGTACCCGTTCGTCTCGGACGGCAGCAAGTTCTTCCTCTCGGGGAAACTCACGAAATGCCGCGTCCCCACCAACGGTACGACCGTCGTGATCCCGCGGCTCATCGTCACCAGCAGCGTGCGCGTCGACTCGATGGCGTGGGCTGCGTGCCGCTTGCTGTACCACGCGCGACGCCCATGGGTCTGCGGCGACAGGATGGTCGTCAACTTCAACAAGCGCTACATGTTCGACGAGATCACCGTAAGCCCTAACGTGATGGCGCCGATCGACAGCTTTGCCGAGGCCGAGCTGCTTCGGCTGTTGGACCTCGTCGGTCTCAGCTATCCGACTCAACAAATCATCTGTGTGGAAGGCTTTGCGATGCAGAGCGATGCGGACCGCGGTATCTTCACCCCCAACGTGTTTGCCTGCGCGAGCCCGAACCTCGACCGCGCTGCGTTCGTGGGATTGGACGCGCCGTCGTTCAAGCTGCTGCACGGCACCATGTCGTGGCTCACGGTCGACGTGCTCGCGTTCCTGAACTGGCGCTATAGCATCCGCGAGAACTGCGCGTCGCAGTATCTGATCAAAGACTCGGCGATCGCCGACGAAGGCGCGAGCGTCGTTGACGACCAAGCGGCCGACAAAGCGCAACCGACGATCGCGATCCGCGCGATCACGGCGACTAACTTCAGCTCACACGGGCTCATGTACGGACTTGTGATCCTGATTGATCTCATCTTACTCACGAGCCACCTAGTGAGCATCGCGGAGCTGCTCAAGTGGTTGCAGCTCACGCAGTACTACCGCTTGCAGCTGTGGATCCACCACTTTGATGATGCCAACGACGACCGCGTGGACTCGGCGCCCGTGCTGCCCGGCCGAATTGTCGAGGAGCCGAAGCCACGAAAGAAGTCCAACGCCACCAGGAAACAGAGCGTGCACGACATCCACGAGGGCCACTTCGACGAGCGGGCGTTGTACGCGTTCTTCTCCACGTCCGTGTACCGCAGCTGGCGGTACCGCACCATGGTCGTCGCGTCGCGTATGCTCTCGTGGCTCATCATCATGCCCAACTCGGTCATCTGGACGTGGTCCGAGTCCAAGAACATGAAGTTCCAGGCGTACTTGGGGAGCATCAAGAGCTGGGCGCTGGTTGCCGCGACCTTCACGTGGGTCTGGCGCGCGTTCGTCAAGCTCAACGAGCCGCTCGCGTACTACATCTCACGGCGCACACACATCACGAACCAGGAGATCATTCTGCTGGCGTCGCTCGTCGCGCTGTGGGAACGCGACTATATCTTTACGATCTGTGAACAAAAGTGGCAATTGGAGAAGCAGCGTGTGAACGACGTCACGTCGTTCCGCGGTGGGTACGTGGCCCACGGCAACGCGTTCGAGCCCAGTCTCGACTACACCACAACGACGCCGCTACGGATCGCCTGGATCATCTACGCGCCGTTGCTACGCATCGTGATCGGCAGCGTCATCATGATCTGGGTCTGGCTCGCGGCCAAACTCGTGGCGTCCGAGTTGTGGCGCCGCACGTTTGGCTTCGCGTTTGGATCCCAGCAGAAGAACGCCATCTCGGAGGAGCCCTACAGCCGGCTTGCGCTGGAAGAGGCGGTGGACTCGCCCATTCGAGCGCTCAGCGTCGTGCGGTACCAGTTCTCGATGGAAATGGTCAAGAACGGCGAGCGATATGTCCGCCCGAGCTGCTATTTGGACTATGGGATCATGCTCAAGACTGTCGAGTACAAGCGCATTATTCATCTGAGCGACATTTTCCACAAGCAAAATCGATTCAAAACGTAGTCAAACGCTGTCAGGACCACAAATACGACGCGGCTTTCTCAGTGCTAACCCGCGGTGGCTCGATGATGGTTCGACTGAACGCCGATGTACGACATGGCGTTCATTTGTCGTCATCGGCTTCTTCGCAATCCGACCATTCGCGCTTCGTCGTGACTCTGGCGTTCTTTGAGTGCGATGAAAAGTTGTGCGCCAAACGCGCGAAACAGCGGCACTAGCACGAACTCGACAAACATTTTGTCCGCGGTTTTGTCCGCGACCGTCAAGTCCTTGTACTGTTCGTCCGCTCGTTCGCGGTGGACGACACCAGAAGCGTCGCTGCCATACCGCGCGGGTATGGCACCTCCAGAACCCTTGCACCGAGCGGCCAGCGACGGGTGCTTCTTCTCAATCGTCGACAAGTCGTACACGCGACGCCACGGCTCACATGCTTCGATGAAATCCAACTCGGCGCGGATGACTCGCACTAAATCAAGAGCGGCCGGCGGTGCATCCTTCCAGAAGCGAGTGAACGGCTTCAACTCAGATATTGGGGAGCTCGCTCTCGTCGTCGGAATCGTCCTCACGCCCAAGCATGCGCGTCCGGAGGTTATCGGCGATGGCGCGCGTCGACGCATTGGCGACCTCCGTCGGAACGATTACGACGAGCGGGAACACACGATATACCAGTTTATCACCGACGAGATTGATGAGCTCAAGCGCCAGCAGTCACGGTGGTGGAGGGTTAAAGCCAGTCGCAAAAAGCATGAGACTTTGTGAAGACGGCCAGATAAAGCGCTGTGTTTTCGAATCCAGGCTGAGGCTTTTCTTCTGTCTCGTTAATGTTCAAGTGAGACCGAACTTCTACGGTTACGAATCCCAAGTGGCCCAAGCAAGTTTATAGCATACGTGCTGCCTGTGACAGCCAACATGGAGGCTTTCCGTGGTAACGCGGCAAAGACAAAGCAGAACCATATCTGTAGGTCGGCGGGTGGAATCGGTCGACTGGACCCAACCTATGTGTGTACTAGGGCACGAGGAGCGCCTCCATCAGTGCTGGGAAGCAGCGTCGAGAACGTGGACGAGTTTGCTCGTTTGTAGTGGCTTGTACGTGAAATCGAGCTGCTGGACGTTGATGACAGTCCGCATGAGCCTCCTCCTCAAGAAAAAACCAGGGCGGTGACACGCGCACGGTACGTAGCACGTGGTCGTCGTTATCGTCGCTACACACATGAGATCGCAGCTGCATCCAACCATCCAGATGGAAGTCTTCAGCTGTTGAACGGATCGGGTATCATGTTTGAGTTCAGCGTGGTGCCGTGCTGTGGCTGGTGAACCTCTAGATCCATTCTCTGAGGCCACCCGTGCTGTTGCGGAGTCGGTTTATCTGGAATGGGAATGAGTGCATCATGCCACCCGTGGTGTCAGATACTTCGCTCATGCAACATGTGCCGTTCAGGGTATCGTGAGTCGTTCAACTGCCTCTATGAATCAATATCCCGTGATGCGATCATTCATCTTCCTCGACCCCTCTACACCTCACCAATGACGTATTTGTGGAATCTCTCCAGCCCCCTTCATACTCACTGTTCGTTCATTCGCGAATCGGTTGCCCACGGCCTACACGTCTCGAGCGACGACGCCGTGGCAGAGGAGCAGCCCGCGCCACCGACCTCGATGAACAAGCCCAAGGTCGCGTTGCGCCTACCTGTGCTCCCCAAGACGGTCTTACGCCACGTGCTCCAGTTCCTCGTGGACAGTGTTGACGTTCCGGATGGACCACAGTCTATGCCGTGGGACGTACGTGAAGGACTTC
>JAADXJ010000755.1:0-15049 GCA_023337735.1 Pythium biforme
ATTGTGCTACCCGGAAGAGAGGAGGAGTTCCTGCTGGGAAGAGCCACGCTGCGTGAAATCGGTATTGATGGCGAGCGCCTCTTTGAACAGCTTCTCGAGCAGACACTCGATGTCGCGGACGCCGAGGCCGATGATATTCCCTCCGATCACGTGGAGTCGTCGGTGGGGTTCACGACGATGAGGTCGAGGTCGAGATCGAGCGGATGGTGAACGACACGATGCGCGAGGGGTTTGATCCGCAGTTTGTCGGTCAGCTGCGCGCG
The DNA here is from genome assembly GCA_023337735.1 of Pythium biforme. Lineage (NCBI taxonomy): Eukaryota > Oomycota > Peronosporomycetes > Pythiales > Pythiaceae > Pythium > Pythium biforme. Next base: position 264 of record JAADXJ010000755.1, read on the forward strand.
CTGCTTCTCGAGTACCCTGATGTGTGGCGAGTGAGGCTCGAGGGCGATGAGCCGGCACGAGTGGAGCCTATGGAGGTGGAACTTGTACCCGACGCCCGTCCGTTCCGTGCAGTACTATCCGGACAGACAGCGGAGTTTCTTCGCAAGTACATTCGCGAGCTAGAGCGTCATGGCTACGTCTACCTCAACAATAGCAGTCGCTGCCCTGCCTGTGAGGAAGCCAGGCACCGACGACTTCAGAATGACGGTGGACGGCGTGTCAACAGTCTGTTGGTTCCGCTGGCCGGTGCGAGCCCACATCTCGACTTCGAGTTGAACCACGTACGCAGCTCGTATGGGTTTGGCACCTTTGATTTATTCAAAGGTTTCTGGCAGCTACCTCTCGCACACATCAGTCAAGAGCAGTTCAGCATCGTGACCGAGGATGGTGTCTTCACACCGACGAGGGCGCCCCGGGGCGCATGTGATTCTGCACTACACTTCCAAGGCGAGATGCACACGGTGTTTCAGCACATGCTTCACGTAGCGGTTCTCATTTGGATTGATGATGTGATCCTCTTTGTTCGTGACGCGGCCACGTATCTAGAACGACTCCGTGACTTCTTCGAGAAACTTCGCCTACACAACCTGAAGCTCAACGCGCGCAAGTGCACAGTGTTCAGCCGTGAGGTCGTGTGGTGTGGCAGAGTGATCAGTGGCCAGGGCATCGCCCATGATCCCGCACGTCTCGCGGCCTCCGAGAGTTGCAGTTGCCTCCCACGGCCGCCGACCTACAGCACTTTGTGTGTGCCATGAACTGGGTCCACGACTCTATCGTCGACTTTGCACGGCTGGTGGAGCCGCTTTGCGAAAAGCTAGAGGGTGCGATGGCCGTGCGTGGTAGGCGAAAGGCTCAGCTCCGTGGCGCGGTACTGACCTGGTCGGACACTGAGGTCTCGGCTTTCAAGGCTGTGCTTGCGGCCACTGAGCGTGCACTTCGCCGAGCCAGACGCGCTGGTCTGCGTGTTCACTGATGCATCCAAGACAGGGTGGGCTATGTTAGTCACTCAAGTCCGTGTCTGGACTCCGAACGTGACGGTGCAAGATCAACAGCACGAGTTGCTGATCTGTAAGGGTGGTATGTTCAAGAACGCACAGCTCAACTGGTCCGTCATTGAGAAGGAGGCATATCCGATCGTGAAGGCCTGCTCGGAGCTGGAGTACCTACTCGATCGTGATGGAGGATTCCGCATCTACTGTGACCATGCAAACCTCATCCAGGTTTTCGCGCCCGGTACGAAGTGAAGCAGCACATCAGGGGCAAGCTCCAGCGTTGGGTGCTGAAAATGTCGGATTACCGCTACGTCATCACTCACATCCCGGGCGGACATGGTGTCGCGTTGGGGCCGGCCGGGCTACTCTGCACCCGAGCCGACTCGTGGTTTGGCTGAGCCGTCGGTACTCCGACCACCACAGGACAGTGAGTTCGTTTGGCCGAGTCAAGACGATATCATTCACACGCAACACAAGTTTGTCCGTGACGCGCCTGCGACGACGGTCGAGCGAGATGGTTTGATCTACGATGGTGACAAGGTGTGGATCCCGTCCAGAGCGACCGAGCTCATCCAGCGCCTGATGATCATTGGCCACTGTGGCACAGAGAGCCACCGTGGCATGAACGTGATGATCGAGCATTTGACTCGCCGCTTCAGTTTCGATGGTTTGCGGACGTGCGTTCAGCGGTTTGTGAATGATTGTCTCCTTTGCATGCCCGTCAAGGGCGGACGGCTGATCCAACGCGATTGGACAGTGGACCGCGGCAACAAGGACCGCAACGGTTGTTTGCACATCAATTACCTCTACCTGGGTGATAGTTATGGCGACGCCAAGTACGTGCTGGTGCTAAAGGACGAACTCACGCACTACTGTGAGTTGATCGCGAGCGACTCAGCAGATGGCCTGACCGCGGCCGACGCTATACTCGATTGGTACAAGCGCTTTGGACTGCGTGAATGGGTTTCCGACAACGGATCTCATTTCAAGAACCACTTGATGGAGGAGCTAGCCATTCGGCTTCGAGCGAAGCACACTTGTGTACCTGTCTACACTCCCTGAATCAACGGAACCGTCGAGCGGGTCAACCGTGATATCCTACAAGTGCTTCGCGTGCTCATCATGGAGCTTTCCTTGGACACGCGCAACTGGGTGCATCTGCTGCCTCTCATCCAGTCCAACATCAACCACAGTCCGGTGGCGTCGTTGGATGGTTTCGCTCCGGTCGAATTGTTCACCGATTTGCCGGCCAGCTCGGCCCTTGATGCTGTGGTCATTCCATCGGAACGGCTGCCTCGCCTCGCACCTGAAGACACGGCGCAACTCCAGGACAGTCTAGCGGCCTTGAGAGCCAGTCTTGAAGGCCTGCACGAACGTGTTCATGGACATCGCGAGCAGCGTCGTCGTGCCAACATGGAGCGCTCGAAGGGCGCCAAGTGCAACTTCTCCGAGGGCGACTACGTGCTTTGGTCGCGCATCGACAAGCGCATCCGAGGCAACAAGCTTTTGGCTCGCTGGATCGGCCCCTTCCGTGTGCTAAATGCCACACTCGTTTCTCATCTAACACTTGCTCACCGACGACGAGTTTGATGTCGATGGTTCAAGGCTCAAGTTCTACAGCGATGCGGAGCTCAATGTGTCTGTGAAAGTGCGCGAGCACGTCGCGGCGCAAGGTATTGTTCTGGGCGTCCGCGCGATTGTCCGCCACCGCAAGAACGTCATGTCCGGCGAGTGGGAGCTGCTCGTCAGCTGGCAAGGTCTGGAGGACGCCGAGAACTCGTGGGAGCCGTTCGAGAGCATGTTGGTCGACGCTCCCGCTTTGGTGCGCCAGTATGTGATGATCCATGACGCGACGGAGCTGCAGCATTTTCTCTTGTCTCATTCGGCGCCCTATTGGCTGAGATATCTGTGTTTCAAATCCCATATGGCTACAACTTGATCCTGTTGCACCTTAGTCTGATTCCAAGATGGGTTCATCTCAGCCAAATGGCGGTGACAACAATGTGACTCGAAGGTGACTCGAATGTACCCGGTGAGAAGAATGATGGTCGTTGCGTGACTCGACCAAGTGTATTTTGCCCCGCGACCGCACAGGGGTGCGTCGCGAAGACGACCGTTGAAGGCTTGGGGGCAGTGTGGCACCCGCTGCGCACACGCGCGCAGCTGAAGTATCAGCCCACAACGGCCGTGACTCCACGGTGCTCATCACCGTGGAGATGTGCATGTAAAAACAGTGTACAGTGTGAAGCAAGCGATCGCGAGAATGGCGAGCCGCGTCGACCGCCGACTACCGCTACGGATTGGGCGAACGGACGGCGACGCGTCACACAAGACCAGTATGCCGCAGGCGTTACCGAAGGGGGAGCGCGTCGGCCATGATGGACCGTTGATGAAGAGGGCGTCGACGGCGCTGCGTGGTGCTCGATGGTGCGTCGACCGAGCGCAGGGCCTTAAGGTTGGCCGGTCCAGCCGTGACGCCCGCGGCGTCGAGGATGGCGTTCGACTTGTTGAGTCGACAGCGGGGATGCACTGCGGCGCCATCCCATCGTCGAGACGACTAAAGGCGTGGGCGGCAGGGGGCAGATCCACTCGAGTGCATATCCACGGATCATCACTATACGCCATTTGGACGGCCTGGCAGATGACGGACTGCGTCGACGGGAGATAGAGCTGATGCATGGCATCTGCGGTGAGTGCTTTTTTCTGCTCTTTCATCTCGTCGGCAAGCAGGCTCACGATTCGACACACACTGAGCAGCTCGTTGAGATTGAGCTGACAATTGTCACACTCCTCAGCGAGTTCACGCAGCACGACTATGTAATCTTCGGTCTCGGGGGCATTTTTTAGTCCAGTCGACGAGAGTGTGTCGTACGCGCCAAACGCTCGAGGCACCTCAAACATCACCGGCGCGAGGCTCTCGGCCAAGTGGAAAAAGAGTCGACCTCCTTTCACTAGCTTCGAGCCGACCGGAACGAGCGGAGTATTTGCGAGTTGGGCACGCTCTTCCGGCGCAAGGCGATCCCACTCGTCTTGAAGGAACTTGAACCAGGCCTCCGGAAAATTAATGACAATCCAGTTGTTCCGGAATTGTTTCTAGGGGAAATCCCTTTTCGTTTTTTAGAAATAATCCCGAAACGGAGCCGTTTTTTACCCTTCAATCGGACGCCCCATAAAAAAACCAGAACGCACTCTCAAAATATGTAAACGACCAGTCACCAGAGACACGTATTCCAAGTTTCTTACGTTTGTTTTCCATTGGTTTCCATTCATTACCATTATGTAGCCTACTGCTTTACTATAGCCTGTAACCCTCCCGTATCCTGTAGCCTTTTCGTAGCCAGCGACAGTCTTGTGGCTTGTAGCCTTCGCGTAGCCTAAGCGAGGCGGCGCATCTCACGAGCAAAGCGTTCTTCTGCCTTCATACTCGCACGACTGTGCGCTTTGGGCGCGGGCGCCGCTTGCGCTGGTTCGTCCTCGGTATCGCGCGGGCGACGACGAGACACAGGAGGCGCTGGAACAGCTTCTTCCTCGCCTCTGCTCGAGGAGCTCTCGGCAGCGCTTTCTGCGGATCGCGGCGTCGCTAGAGGCGAGGATCGTGGCGCTCGGTGGACGGGCGCGAAAACTTGCGTGGCGTTCGGAACCAGCGAGTGGAGGAGCGTCTCACAGGTGATGAGACGCTGCTCGAGCTGCTCAAACGCCGCGGCAAAAAACGCAGGACCCGCGCTGCCGTTGGTGTCGGCGAGGTTGGGGTCGCCCAACGCTCGCTCAAACTCGTCGCGGTGACGAACACTGTACTCTTCGCCGTCCTCCAGGTGCTTCTTTACAAAGTGACTTTGAAACGGTACGTCGTGAGGGAGCGGTTGCATCTCGGGAAGATGCAGATCACCCGGTCGCGCTTGCTCATTTTGGCAGGGGCCATGGTTTCGTGGTGGGAAAGAAGTGGAATGAGTTGTCTCTCCGTCACCTATATGCGTAATGTAGGCATACCGACGTCTAACTGGGTGTCGCTCTTTCCCGAGGAACCGGTTTGGCCAGGTTACAACCAATATCGCGGAGTCGACGAATAGCTGGGTTCTCAACGAACGCAACGAAAGCTGGTTTGAATGCCTCATATCCTTGATGCGGAGATGCAGATGCGGTCAAGGAAAAAGAGGGAAGAGTACGACAAACTCACAGGACGTTACGTGAAGCGGGTCGTGGCGAAGGTGAACAAGAACACTAAGGATGCGCGGAAGCGTCAAGTTGCAGCTCTCTCCGATTGTGAAGTCGACGTCATGCGTCTGTCTGGACTCTCGTACCGAATGGTCAATGTGTCTTTACGTATGTGTTCGTGTGGTCTTTGGCCGGAGGTTGGGTACCCGTGTGTTCATGGCAGCGCTGCACTTTTAGCACTCAAGCTGGACCCTTTGAACTACATATCCGACTACTACATCATCGAGAACCTCCAGAATGCCTTCACTCCGGCCGTCAAGCCTGTCGACTATGGCAATCTCTCAGGCGACAAACGTTTCCTCCAGAGGTGAAGACCAGGCGAGGTCGCCCTCGAAAGCTCCGCATCCGCAACCGCTCGGAGTACCTAGATGATGACTCTCCCGTCCACTGTAGTGAATGCAAGCAACCGGGTCACAACGTGCGGACCTGTGCTCGTCGTGCGCGCACGAACGAAGACAAGCGGGAGAAGCAGAGGACATAGTGAAGTGCACAGCGACGTGGAGCCAGAAGGCAACGTAACACCTACAGACTATGGGTGGGCAATAGGCTACGAGACCATCACAGGCTACGCAAGAGCAACGGAAGGGCTACGCACCGTTGATGTCTACGAGAAGGCTACAGACCCCATAGAGGATACATGAGGCATACACACACTAGGCCACAGTAAGTATACAGACTGTGATAGAGCTACGCGTCTGTGATGGCGTGGAATTGCTTTGCAACTGACCGCGAAAGGGAGAACGGCTACGGAAAGGCAACAGACTACATTATGGGTTGAACACACACTTGGCGATTTATTCACAAGTCCGCTAGAAAACTCTTCCCCTCCAACCGACTCCTAACCTACTTAAATATGAGATTTTTGGGGGGTTGCAACGAGTTTCCACTTGAGGGAGAAAACGGCTCCGTTTCGAGATTATTTCTAAAAATCGGCTCCGAAAAGGGATTTCCCCTTGTTTCTATTCAATCATTGATTATTGTTTTTGGGGGATACAGTACAATCCTGACATTGGCAAAATAATATTGTATCGTTCCCACAGCCACCCCTTTGGCTGGTGGTGTCGCAGTCGACTGCCGAAGTAACTGCAGCCATGTTCACCTCCCCCACAGCACCATCTTCGACACAAGATCGTTGGTCAATACTAGTGGTCTTGACCGCTTAGTGCTCACATCGATGTCATTCTTACTGATCCACCAACGGCGGTAAGATTTGGGATGCACGCTTGTAATGAAGTTGATACGAAGAAGACTGAAATGCTGGGCTGATGCCAACATTCTAGGTTAACTCAATGTATTGAATCTTAGGTCTCTCACAAAAAGTAGGAGCCAACATTAGCACAATAATTGCGATAATTGCAATTATTTATTATTGCGTCTCGCTGCATTTCCCTGAGCTTGTGTCGATACAATCGGGATGCACGAAAACACGAGAGCGTGGTTCTCGGGGGTCGCACTGTTCGCTTACGTCGTCAATACTGTTCGAGCCAATGGAATGCTCGATCCGCCATGCCCCCTCCCAAAGAATTCTCATGGAGAACCGCCGGAACAAATCGGATCGATCCAACTTGCTCAAAGAAGACTCTTGATCGATCATACTTGTCGAAGTTCTGCTGGAAGAACTCGTGTAGCACATTGACCACTGTCTCATCCTCCATAGAAAGTGACGTCTTGTCAGCGTATACTGCTTCCAGACGCCTTGCGCATTCAACGAAGAGCTCCACCGTGATTTCGGATCGCAGACCAATCTCGGCCACGAGGTCGAGTCACATATCAGATAATCTCATGGGTTCGCACGGGAAGTTGCCCCTCATTTTCGCGTACAGAGTGCTGAACACCGTGTTCCTAGGGTCAAAGAATGCGTCCGCGCACTGAAGCGATCCATCGTCAGACGCGAAGAGTTGAGTCGAGCCCAGCACACCCACGACAGCTGAATCACCGCGTAGAGTTTGTCACTTGTCCTTGACCAGCGCCAGTACCGATGCTTGCTGCTCACTTACAACTACTTGTAAAACAGAAACAAGAAAACAAGAAGCTTTCCGTAGCACATGTCTTCAACGCCGAGGTCTCGGTAGAAGCTTGACAGCCGAGGATTCGGTCGCATAAAGCGCTGCCTCACATCTCCCATCGGAGTGGAATAGCAGCCAGGTCGATCTCGCTGGGAACCAAGAAGTGGCCACCTTGGTTCAGAGCACACGGCTCGCCACTAATGTTGACATAGATAGGATGCTTCTTTAGCATCTCCAGGTGCATTCGAGTGAAGCATCCGTGGCGCTGATTGTGGTCGGAGAGGTATTCCGCCAGCTGTGTCGTCGGCTGCAAGCTCTCGCCATATTGCCGTTGTTTGGTCACATGCCAACACGGCCTCAAGCACTGACACGGCTACGCCGTGCACCGCTGGAATAATCTCCGTCTCCTGGCCTGCCAAGAAGGTCCGTTCGATCAGGGGTACGTGGAGGCGATACAACATATCGTGAAGCCGGCCGTGACCTATAGTCCGCGTCTTCCTCGGCACTTTCCTCCACCACCAACACCTCGTTTAGGTCACCAGCAGCTTGCCCTTCATCGCCAGGTAAGAATCCATTCGTTAAAACGACATATGCGTCATTTCCGGCACCTGGTAAGTCCGAATCAGCTCTAGTAATGATGGAGATATCAGAGATTTCAAGTATTTGCGGAAGACTCCCTTGGGCCTCGAACTCCTGGTTTACCGTGTCGTCATCCGTATAAGCGATGCCACCTGGCAAATTTTCGTCCATCTTCTTCGTCGACATCGGATCACCACGCAATAGCATTTCTTCGTTTTCTGCGGCAAAGGTATCGGAGATGTCTTGCATCTCGTCATCGGCACTCGGAGATGTCTTGCATCTCGTCATCGGCACTCTCTCGCATTGAAAGTTCACGCAATTTCGCTCGCTCCACCTCGAGACTTTCAAGCTTTCGTTCATTCTGCAGAGTTGCTTCTCTCACGATCCGACTCAGTTCCTCACGAAGCTCTCGGTTGCATCCGCCATCCCATGCGCAAAGTGCAACGTTAGGCCTCCCGCACGAGACAAGCCGAGAATTTTGAACGGGGATCAACGGCCATGCGCTGAAATACGCTAACGACCGGCGCTCGTAACGAACTTCGCTCCAGAAGCGGTGCATCCAAGCTTTGCCGGGATGGCCCTCGCTGCCGGGCAACCAGTATAGGACTGATCGATCTCTCCACGTCACAGGGAGAACACTGTCAATGTTGTCGGACAGCGTCTTGATCGAGAATTGGCCGAGTCCCATCTGGGCGATGAAACGCGAATCGGAGAAGTACGGTTGAAGACGTTGGAGAGATATAAGCGATACAAATGAGTGCGCCAGGGGAGGCAGCAATTGAACCTGATTGAATGATGCGAGCACGTAGCGGCCCCGCCGACTGACACCCAGGTTCCCGACTGAACCATCTTCGAGTGGTAGCAACGGGAGCCCTTGGAATTCGCCCCACACCGCATCGCCTTCCAACGGCAGCGGAAATGCCAAGTCACTGAGACAATACTCAAGAAGCGACAAGCACATACTAGAGTGCACGACAGGTCGTCTGTAGACGTGAGGCTCGCAATCCGTTCGAGCAGTTTGACGCACGTGACACGCTCTGCGTGAGACAGCACGCCACGATTGCTTGACAAAGAACGCAGAGCAAAAATGTAGTCCATGATCTCGAATTCTTGCTTGAGCCCACAAGCCGTCAGCAGCGTTCGGGGGACGAGGACTTCCGGTGGCGCAGCAAACAAGAGTGGCTTGAGGCCACTGTCCAAATTGAGAGCAATTTGCTGAATCGTTGCAAATCGACTTCCTGTCCACACCCAGGCAGCTGGTCGAAGAGTTTCGCACAGCGACGTAATTACGGCAGTATCCCCCGTACCGCATGCTTCATCGAGAACTTGGTACATCTGCTGCGTCTCGTGAATAACGACTTTGAAATCAGGGAAAGAGATATCACTGCGCTCCGACGAAAGCACAGATTCGCCTATTGCCGCGAGTTGTGCAGTCGTCGTGACTAAATCAAGAGGGCAATCCCATCCGAACCCCGTGACAAGCACCTTGGACTTCAGATCGCCTGAAAGGATATCGCGACTTATGGAGCATTTCCACTGCGAAAAAAAGTAGAAAACCATGTTTTGAAACGCACTTCCCCAGCCTTTGTCAAGGCTAAACCGTACCGCATCAGTCTCTGGTCGAGTTGTGTCAGCTGAAGCAAACCTTCTACCCGGATCAAAGTATTTTGGCCAGGGTAAGAGCGGCTTGAACGGAGCATCATGAACTGGTAGCCACTTCGTGGTTCGCAATGCCGATACCACATCCTCGATAGCACTGGGACTCGGTTCGTTTATCCTCGACGAAGTGTCGTTGATGTTAGCGACAAGATCGTCAAACGATCGATTCACGACTTTCAGCAAACTTTGCGCTTTTTTTCGCGTGGCTTTTGTCGGCATTCCGTCAGCAACCATGACCTCGATTGATCTTGCACTCTCCATAATCGCGTGGCATGACAGGCTATCGCGCAAGCCCAGTGAACGCAGAATTGCGACCATTTCTTCGCCAGCAAAATCCTGGTGCGATAAACTGTTTGGTCCAACCAGCTTGCCCAGGTCGCGCTTGCTCGGGTCATACAGGTTTGGGATTCGACGAAGCTTCATCTTCTCGAAGAGATAATGGGTAGTTCTCTCAGAATGTCGCGGAACGCTGTATCTTGCCGTTGGTGAAAAGGGAGTTCCAGCAGCGCATTTGAACAACGGAGTTGATCAACGCCGGGCCTGCTCGGACAAGCAAGTTGTCCAGACGAGGGAATACGTGCTCGAGAAGAACGCGCGTGGACGACTACTCTTCGACCCTGCGCTCTGGAGAAAGCGACGAATCGAACTCTTCGGCGGGGCCACAAAAAACTGTGGGCCGAGATATGTCAGCGTTCTCTCCAGCTATGCGCTCAGCACTTCCGAGAGAACGAAAAGACTCGTCGCTTCCTAGGTCTCCGTGGACACGGAATATTGGGAGCCTTCGGAGCAACACCATGTTATCGATGTCGATTTGATCAATATCTTCGTTTTGAACTCCTCCAAAGCCTTCCGCTCGTTTGCACCCAGACCAGCAAACGAGTCCTGGATATCTTGCTCCTCACGTACTACCAGACGACTCGCCAGAGCTGACAAGAAGCCTCTCAAACTGAGTTGGAAGAGCAGCTTCTTCTCCAACATCCAACCCACGGTCAGTTTTCCGGCAACGAAGCTTCGATCAATTGTGGCGACACCGAGCTTGTCCAGAAGTGGTGGCAAGGTGTTAGTGAGCTCTGTCGGCAAAGTAGACAGCGGGAGCTGAATGACCGCCGTCATGGATGATTCACCAGCTTTCATGATCATCTGACTCGATTGTCGATCGACCTGGACAACCAGTGTGATCGGCCAACGGCGAATTGCTTCTGCAACCGACTGCATGTCCTGCTCACTCGGAATATCTTCCAGCGTATTCTCGACATATCTCCACCATAATCGTAACCAATTGCGCGAAGGATGATGAGAATCGGCGGTCGAGTCCCACAGGCGAGGCTCATTGGTCGGCTCCATTCAGCAGGAAGAATATTCGGTAGGAACCACTTACAGACATGTTGCGGCGTCGTTCGAAGCAAATTCGAGTGCTCACTCAGACCATCGAAAAGTGCTTTGCACTCATAGGCGACGAGACGATCTTGAAAACCGCTGAGAAGGCCAGACTCCATTTCCTGCGCAAAGAAAAGTGCCGAGCCAAAGTCACTCGGAACTTCGCGTCGTGACTCACACACTACAAGCGGCTTGAATGTTCCATGGAGAACAGGTACAAGAGCAATCTTGTGTAGCTCCGCACCTGCAGAAGGGTCACGCACATCAAGCAAGCAGAACTGGATCACCTTGGTTGCTTGAGGTCCATCGAGTGAAGGTAGGACTGGACTTGAGCGAACCATACTTCGGAAAAACGAGGGTGTAAAATTGCCGCGGACAATGCCAAGTTCTGTCATGATCTGGCGAACTGGAGCGGGTATTCTTACGGTGTTGATAGACACCGTGTTGAGGGCATTCTCGAGAGTTTCCTAACCTTCCACACTTTCGTCGACCAGCACGCACGACGACGGATTGATCGCTGTGCCGCTGTTTCGAAGGGCCCACACGCTGGTACTGAGCACGGGCTTGTCTTTTGCGATAGCATACATCGCCGTCACCATATCTCCCCACGGCCCCGTTGGAACTTTGACTGGAAACAGGCGCATGTAGGCCTCGATCCCGTGTCTGCCGCATAATTACTTTGCCTCGAGCAAAAACTTCAATATGCTGGAGCAATAGCATCTTCTAGCAAGCTTGCATTCCACCCGGATCGAAGTTTCCCATCACCCGACAAATCGTCTCCGTGCCAAATGTCTCGTCGATTTGATGACAACTCGAAGTATCCGTTCACATGAACCGGTAAAGTGGTCTTCACAGGAAGCGGGAGAAAGCAGAACGCGCGGCCATTGACAATCGGTTCTTGAAGACGCGCAGCAACTCCCACTCACGGGATCAACTTGAGATTCTTGTTCTCTTGCGCGCACGCTATTGCCCTCGCTCGACCGCCGCCAACTTGGTTGTGCACAAGGTATTCTTCCGTGTTGCTAGTCCACAGGTCGGTTGGAGCTTGCAAACTCATCGTAGAACGGTTGGCTTGGCGGAGCCAATCGTCCAAATCCGTCCGCTCCCGAGTGTGAATGTGAAGGGTCTGAGATACGGAAGGCAACTTAGCTCCTGGTGTCCTGGCGAGCCGAGAGTAGAACGAAGCATTGGATACTGGTGCCGATTCGCTTTTAGTACCATCGTTTTCACCTCGGATAAATCGATCGATCTGACGCCATGCATCGCCGCGCTCAGCCTCTGGAACCTCTGCTGAGTATAGCTCCACAGGTGGAGCGTCTGGTCTTGCTGGATCATCACTTCGACTTTGCGCACGTTTCGCAAGAAGAGCATGGTTTCGGCGATCGTCTTTCGAAAGCTTTCAAATATACTGAAGATCTCTTCTTTTCCGTACGTGCGTTGCTTGATTTCACTCGCGGATGCAAGACCATCATGTCTCAAGGGGAATCGGAAAACAGATCCGTGGAAATGTGACACCACATCACAGCCGAACACCTTGAAGGGTTCAAACTGGTCTGGGAACTGATTTGGCAAATTGGAGTTCACAAATCGCAACCCTGATTTCTGGATTCGCTGGCGTCACCGGAAGATGAGTAGCATGTGGATCAAAGATGACTGTCCATGCATCCAATCTCTCAGTATCGCGAATAATATATGGGTGGGATGAGCACGTTACCTAGCGAGTTCGCCGAAATTACGGATGGAAGATCCCTAAAATGGTAGACTGAGTTGAAACCAGGGCCGAATCGGCCTGTCGTTGACACCCTCTGCAATTTACCAGCTTGACCGAGCTGCGCGAGACTAGTGAAATCGCTGTCTTGAAATTCGGCATCCATTGTGCTGTGAGCGAAAACGAGTGAGTAAGCACCAATGAGAGATGGACTCAAGAGGAGAACCCGATGAGAATTTACGACATAGAGAGCCGGTCCTTGCCGCTTAGCCATTGCAGGGCTGATAAGAGAAGAAGATCCGAAAGTAACCTCGCTGTACATGACGCACAGATGAGTTGCACCAGCGTCATCCGCATTTTGGATTAGCTCACTGATGATATGTGAACCATCCGGGTACTGCTCCAGAATGTGAGAAATGCGCTTGGTGAGGGCTTCAGTTTGCCCAAACGCTTCCATATCCCCGCCAGAGGTTGAGAAGAGACTTCCATTCTGATTCGCTTGTAGCAAGATGCTTCTGAGCGATTTTGCACCAATTTTTGCCCCGACTTCGTTCGAGAGTTTTGGGTGAATAACCCGTATCGCGTCGAGATCAATGTCGTGCTTGTTGAGCCATGGGGTGTCGTCAATGCACAGATTGACTGAGCGCCGTAGAATACCGTTGGTGTCTGGTACGAAGAGCTCGTAGTCCGTGTGATGAATCAACGCGTCACTGACTAACTGAATCAACCCGATTGCTGCTATCAGCTCGCTGTTTGACAGCTGCAGGCTGCCGGCTTCACGCTCTGTCTGATGCTGACTCTGCAACTTTCTGTGCATCATCGCCAAGACCTCAACGTAGTCATTTGCAGAAAAGCACTCGCGTACCCCCACGGCTTTTAGAAACGGGCGAAAGTGCAGCATCTCACTCGACACACCGAAGAGATAGGGCTCCGCGTTCGCCTATGTGCTCAGCGCGACCCGATGCGGCGAAACGAAGTGCCCGCCAGTCCAGATGAAGTCGAAGTCACCTTTAAAGACGGAGAGCACCATTTTTCGTCTCCCCGTATCCGATTCGGCCTCGAAGAATTGAGATAATCTCTCGTAGATCTCGTAGACGACCGACCATTCGCCTTCATCTTGGGTCTTCCCAGCTGTCTTGGTCTGGTGAGTGAGCGCAATGGCCTTCAGCTGCTCTGCGACAACCTCTACTGGCGTTGGCTGACTCCACTTGAACTGCTGCAGCAGTGCGTCTGAACGAACGGCTTGATAGAGGATATGGTACTGTGAGGAGCAAAGTATATGGTCCTTCGGTGGGCGAACGTTCTTGGGAGGAGCGACAACCAGTCGTTCATCTTGGCTATGAATCGGAATTGGAAGATCCAAACGATGGAAAACCGGAGCCCAATCTATGAGCTCCATCTTAACGACGAAGTCTTCAATTTCGCTTCTCTCGATGGCCAGTTGCTCCTCCGTTTCTGCTTTTAATGTGGGTTCCTGGCGCTTGTTGCTTGCTCCGACGTTTTCTCCCACAAACGAACGCCATAACTTCAAGCTTTTCATCTTGATGTTCTTCTTCTTTGTCCTCCTTTCCGGAGTGGATATGGTTGTCAGTTACTCCATGTGTGCATCGACGTACTTGAAAACTCGATGGCGCGGAGTCTTAGCGCAAATGTGAGCTCAGCGAGTTGGTCTCCTGCAGCATCCCCAGTCGTGATCTTTCTGTTCTGCATCAAGCGAGACAGCAAGCACAAGAACAGATTTTCTCGACAAGTATCGCTGCAAGCCGAGGGATCGTAGAACCGATAATGGTTGGGGCTCCTGAAGCTCCATCGCTGGGTAGAAAGAGTCGTCCATGATCCTGCTGAACTCGTCAATATCGGGGTCGAATAAGTCGCCGATTCGTTTCAGTTCACCATTCATTGCTGGAAATAAGGGCACCGTCTCAATCATTCGAGACAAGTCGCCGTTCTTGTCTTCGACCATCCATGCGTTGAGTTCTCGAAGTAGATGGAGAGTAAACTCGATACGTAAGCCCAACTGCATGTCGTCAAGGCGAGGAACGAGGAATTTGACGAGAAACTCTGACGTCTCAGTAGACCTTACGGATAAGCGAGTGAGGCCGTCGATGGTTGAGCGATCTTCTTCCTTGACGCTCACTGAGAAAGTACCACTTCATTCCCGGGCACATTTGTCGAGTTTGCACCGTTTCCATGCAGCCCGACAAAAACTGGGG
>JAADXJ010000756.1:0-14973 GCA_023337735.1 Pythium biforme
ATGCCAGCGAAACGCAAGCGAGAGGCTCCGGCGAGAGAGGAAGCCGTGAGCCCAGCTTCGAACACATCAAGCGATCGCAGTCGGACACTGCGAGTTGTGATGACAATTTGGCGTTGGTCTTCACGCCCACCCAGCTGGCTCAAGGCCTCAAGACGGTACTAGAGTTGGCGGCGCCGTGGGGTACCTCGTTCATCATGAAGCTGACCGTCGAAAGCGGAGACTTCTTCCGCATTTGGTTTGAAGATCGCACCTCCAAGAAGCAGTGGTGAGTGGCTTCGCACACGATGCAGCAGTGTAGTGCCTCCACTTACGCCGTGCATGCCATCACAGGCAAACCGACAAGTTAGGAGCAGAGGACTTTGTGGGTGTGAATGCTGCCATTCCTGGTGCCACGGTGACGGTGCATGCGATAGTGAGTTCTGAACGGTTGCGTATATGTGGGGAGTGCGCCGCGGCTGACAGTCGTCCGAATGGTGGGAATGTAGTGCTTCATCAATTGGCTCAACTTGTGCACAGATGATGGCAACTCGGTCGAGCTTGTGAACTCCGATGGCGAAGAAGGAGACCTCGAACTGCACCTCGGCGTCAAAGTGAAGGTCTTCGCGTCCGAGTGGGAGCCAAAGTACACGTTCCTGTTGAAGCAGGTCGCTCTCGAGCCGGTCAATCGCGTTTTTGCTAAGCTGCGGGATCAGGAAGAGTGGATCCGCGAGCAAGATGCCAAGATTGCGGCGTTGGAAGATGAGCGACACAAGTTCACTCAGCAGGCAACACCACCCAAGGAAGCTCGCACTTCGACGGCTCTGACGGCTCCAACGATACCGAGATTCTTCCGTGCAGAGGCCACCACGAAAGTGGCAAAAGATCAGCTTATTCTGTGGCAGATCACCGATAACACGCGTACCGACAGCAGTGATCGTGCACTCGCCCCGGCCTCCGACCGTATCGTGCCCCAGTTAGCGGGCGTGTTTGTGATGCACATCTTTGTGTCGCACAGCAGCACCAAGAGCGACATGGTATTCGACGTGTTGTTGAACGCTAGCTTTGTGGCCTCGTGTATCGACACTGGTGCTTACGGGTCGTCGAGGACACTCGATCATGGGACATCGTCATTGTGCCATGTGACCCGGGTCGTGCGGGACGATGTGCTCTCAGTTACGTACCGGGGCAACCTCATTTGTGCAATTTAGTTCGTCCTAGCGTCGGTTCCAGTGGAACATCGCTTCAACCCACAATACGAATCGACTGACTTTCCAATTAAATTTTTCCAGCAACCAGTGCAGGGAAACAGGAAACACCAGCGATCTCCACGTGCGATCGACAAGTATATCGACAACATCCCAGAGCAAACAAAACAAGATCTTCGCGGTGACTTGGCTGAGGCGGACCAGAACGCATCAAGCAAAATAGGACATTGTCGTACCCAGAGGATGCTCGCCAGAGGACGACCACGAGCCACACTTATTCCGACATCACGGTCAGCGCGCCTCGGTGGTGCTCACTCCATCGGTATTGAACGCCAACGCAATTTGCTTCGCGTTGCTCTCTGCATCACCTTGACTGCCAGCAAGTGACTCGTCCGCGTGGTGGTGGTGGAGTGTCCCATCGGCGTTCTGCTTCGGAATCGGACACGACAAGAATTTGCTCGAGATGTCGTGCCAGCCGGGCACACCAATGATCTTCTTGCCCATGTTCAGCTGGTCCATCAACGTAAAGCAGCGCGGGTGGCCCGTGACGTCAAAGTTTGCGCGGAAGATATCGTCATAGTCGCGCACCCCCCCAAGGCACTCATCACTGTGGAAACATAGCATGAGCTCCATCTGAGCGCGCGCGGCGTCGTCCGTGTAGCCCGCGAGCTTGGCCGACTCGTACACGGCGATCGTCCAGAGGCGAGACTTGGTGTCCGTGGCCGTCGGTCCGTTGAGAATCGGAAGCAGCTCACTCGTATTGTCGGCTTGTTGATTGTGTGCGGCCAGCGCTTCGTTGGAAAGCAGCATCGCGGATGTCATCGTGTTGGACTGGTCGCAGTTGGTGTACAAGTTGGTCAGCGCGCCCTGCATCTGGTACGTATAGCTGAAGTCCCCGAGCTCTCTCGTGTCAACGTAGTCCACGAAGCGACCGGGGAGATCTTTGAAGAACGGGTAGAGAATAGTCTCCGGGCTCGTGCGTACATCGACCCAATTTCGATCAAAGTCCCGCGTCCGCATCGTGATCTCGTCGGCGTTACTGAAGTTGCCTCCATTTCGGCGCGCGCAGTCGCTCCAGACGCGTCGGTCGCTTCCCTTTTGCTCGGATGTTAACTTTGCCGGCTCGTCGCCGAGCTGACACTTGAGATATATGGTCTGTAGCAGGTCGATGAACCCGTGGTGGGTGTAAAAAATCGGATCGGTGGGCGACTGCAAGTAGAGCATGACGCCGCCGAGCGCATTGTGGATCATGTCTACGAAACGGAACCCACAATCAGCGAGTTAGAACCAAGGAATCCACCTGAACAAGGGTGGTGTGAGTCAACGACTTACTGTGGACGCCACGCTCGATCGTGGTGGAGACGCTGGGCCAGTCCGAGTATGAGAAGAGCTGCTGGTACACGGACCCGAACGTGGCTTCGGCCGGATACGGCGTGCGCGACACGGGGCCTCGCAGCACGCACCCAGCGCACTCGGTGTTGTTGGCGCAAAAATTGTCGAGCGGCGACTCCGTAACGCACCGTGTCTCGGACGTATCACGGACGCGCGTCGAGTAGATCACGAGGTCGATATCCTTGCCGGTCGTCGAGCCCCCAAGCGCCGTGTAGATCGGCGAGCAGTCCTCCATGTACACACACTGGCCACTCGCGGCGCGCGCCGTGGCCGACAAGTGGTCCCAGTACGGGATCGTCAGGCGCTCGTACTCTTTGCCGAGGCTGCGCAGCATGTTCTCGTACCCGAGCAGGAACATGCGGTGCCAGTAGATGAACATGCAGTTGCGATGCGCCTCGCGCTCGGAATGAGTCTCTGTGTGGAGCTCCACAAACTTTTGGTGGTAGCCGCGCTGCATCGCGAGACTGACGGCGCTGACATAGCGTCGCTTCTCTTGCATCGTGTAGGCTTCCCAGGACTTGCGCAGTCGCCCCTTGTTGCACGGTGTGTCTCCCTCCGGTGCGCCTTCGACGGCCACGACAACCAACAGAAGAAGAAACAACAGATACACTCGTTTGCTCATTTGGCTGGCGATTTCTCAAGTGCGAGAGGCGTACGAGTCGTACGGCGCTGCGATGTTGTGATGGGGATCTCGTGAAATTATGGAAGGTCATCAAGCTCATCAAGTCTCCACCACGGGCGTATCTTCTGCTAAATACAGTGGTATAGGAATACACAGATATCGATTTTACACAGTCAGTGGAGAAGCACAAGTGGAATATTGGATATGCATTATGGCCAACATATCGGTTAATGAAGGCTATCTGTACACAAGGGACGTACCTGGGAGTTTCCTCAACCTGCGACGTGTGAGATTCGTAGCTATATCGTTTTAGAAAGGGATAGGAAATCTGCGGTGAAAAGAAGAACCCCAGGAACACAGACCAACGGTCCTCTGAATTGCTTCATTGCCGGCGACCCATTGCGCCGGCGTCGCTTCTTGACCCGTCACCGCTCACGATCGAGAACCAGCGAGTGAATCCGGATGCATGGCACGATGTGTGCATCCGAAAACGCTCGTAGGAACGAATACCTCTCATATCGGATGCGATCGTGTCGTCCCGAATCGACGCGCCGCTTCGCGTCCGCATCGCATTGGCGACCGTCCACTGCCAACCCACCCGCAACACCAAACGCTTTACCGTACCGCCAGCACGATGCCTGAAAGATCCACGGACGGAGTGGGCGAGCCGTCGCTTCTCTCGACCCTTCACGCGAGCCTCCGCCGTGGATCTTAGGACCAAGCACAGCAACACGACTCGACGATCCGCATGGATCCGAGAGGAGCTCACTCTTGCTTTTGTCGTCTCGACCGGGCAGCTCCACTCCAAGTGCCTCGACTAACTGCTTTGACTTCGACCACCAAGGCGATCGCTATCATGAGAGCGTGGCTGCTTGTGCTGCTCGCGCTTGTCGGGGTCCACCAGGCTGTTGCTGTGGACGCACAGAAGCGGGTGGGAACGTCATGCACGAAGAAACGCATCCGCAAGCCATGGGAAAGCTACACGCAGGACGACAAGGCGCTCTACATCAAGGCGATCGGCCTCGCGATGTCCAAGGGCTACCACCAGAAGTTTGTCGAGCTCCATACGGAGCCCAGCTCCGAGGCCGAGGCCCACCAGAACTGTCTGTTCATGTACTGGCACCGCATGTACTTGCTCGGGTACGAGAACATGTTGCGCAGTCTGGGGCCCGAGTTCGAGTGCGTGACGCTTCCCTACTGGGACCACTTGTCGGCCACGGCTCGCGGTGCGAGCGGCCAGTGCACGTACATCGAGGACTGCTCGCCGATCTACCAAGATTTTGGCGGTTCCACTACAGGCAAAGACATCGACTTGCTCATCTACGATACCCTGATCCAAGACACCGACGAGACCAAGTGCGTCACGAACGCGCCGCTCAACAACTTTTGTGGCAACAACACACAGTGCGCGGGCTGTGTGTTACGCGGTGGCGCAGCGACCACGACATACCCGGCCGAGGCCACGTTCGGCTCGGTGTACCGCCAAGTGTTCTCGTACTCGGACTGGCCTCGGTTCGCCTCGTCCATCGAGCGTGGCGTGCACAGTACGTGTGCCCACGAGGTTTCGGTTTAGCGTGGACACTTACGCTGACGATGTGTTTCCTCGTTTTTGTGGCAGATATGGTCCATAACTCGCTTGGCGGTATCATGGTCTGGTTCCAATCGCCTATTGACCCAGTGTTCTACACACATCACGGCGTCATCGACCTCCTGCAGACAGTTTACCTCAAGTGCCAGCTCGGCAGTGAGACCGCACTCTTGACCGCCGCCCAGAAAGGCAAAGATCCGCGCGTGTGGAGCAACTGCCCGCGCCGCAACAAGACGCCGTTCAAGAACACTGACAGTATCACCATGAAGATCAGAGACAAGAAAGGCAAGTGGGTCCACGTGCGCACCGACCCCAACAACATTCTCTACCCGTTCTTCAAGGACGTACCCGGCCGCTTTGTCGATTATGTCGACGCCAGGGACATGGGGCTCTACAGCTACACGTATCAGATGCAGGGTGCGCTGGCCAACATGTACACCAACTGCAAGAAGGCCAACACGATCCAGTCGGCCGTGCTGCTCTCGGACGACGCGCTCGCTGCTCGGAATGAAGCGATCGCCCAGGGAGAGTTGCTCCCCGTTCTCAACGGCCCCACGGCGACCGACACTAAGTTTCGACTCTGGACGATCGCGGTCTACGAATCGGCCAAGCTCGCGGGCTACACGGACGAGGCCGCACGTGAGCAAATGGAACTGATGCTGTGCTTCCACAGCGACGAGTGCCTTGGCGGTGTACGCGACTACAACGATCTCTTCCGGACCAACTTTCGCGTCACGGGCCACCCGCGTTGCTACACGTTGATGGACCAGCTCCAGACGAACCAAAAGATCATCGGTGTGCCCGGGTGGCACGACATCTCGAGCAAGTTCTTGTCGTGCCCCGTGCCGAAACGCAATGCCGACGGTA
The DNA here is from genome assembly GCA_023337735.1 of Pythium biforme. NCBI lineage: Eukaryota > Oomycota > Peronosporomycetes > Pythiales > Pythiaceae > Pythium > Pythium biforme. Next base: position 5,654 of record JAADXJ010000756.1, read on the forward strand.
CCGTCCACAAGCACAAGGCCGATGGTGTGCAAACGTCCACACAAGCGTTGCTTTTGAAGAAGACGGCGACCGTGGGGTTGATGACGGCGGACACGGAGGTGGCCACGGAACGCAACTAATTCCAGGAGCCATTTGCCGATGACTTCACAGCCCTGGGGGTAGCAGAACGCGTTGCTCTTACTTTTTTCTTTCCTGGCTATCATTCGCTTCAACACGTTCATGTTCATACGGCTTTGAAGCCCTTGGGCCGCACTTTTATCGTCTCAGAACGTTTCGTGCTGCCGATCGATTGGACGTTGTGCATAGTACATTGCTTGGCTAGGATGCAAGTCCCCAAACGCTGCGACGTGCTCGCACTGTAGCCATCTCTGAGACGCTGAATCCCGGAAGGGGGCTCCGAACGAGGGATTTTCACGCCGATCTTTTTCTCATTGGCGTCGCTTCACGTCAGTACCTTCATGAAGTGATTACCGCGTAGATACGATCGCCTCGTGTTTGATACAGCCTCTGTATTGACTCCATGACTCGATAGAAACCTGAAATAAACGTCAACTATGTCTGACAGAAGATACGCGTCCCTTCCTGGCGCGCCACGAGCCGTCTATTTGATCCTCATCAATCAGGGCAACGCACAGCCGCGGCGTGGGGCAAGATCGCCAGAAAACGTGGAAGATACGCGGCTCGCCTATACTGATCTGAGCTGCTGGACCAACGAGCTCCGTCCCTCACTTTCGCTTTTCTTGCCTCCCCCGAAGCCACCGCCTGCCAAGCCCGAGGAAACCATGCGCGCGTGGGTACTAGCGATCCTCTCGGCGATCGTATGCAATGCCGTCGTCGACGCGCAGGTGCCAGCGGGCACGACCTGTACGGAGCCGCGTGTCCGCAAGCCCTGGGAAGTCTACACCGACGCCGAGAAAACGCGCTACGTGAACGCCGTGAGCCTCGCGATGTCCAAGGGTTTCCACCAAAAGTTTATCGAGCTCCACACCGAAGCCAACTCGGAACTCGAAGCGCATCGCAACTGCATGTTCATGTACTGGCACCGCATGTTCCTCTTGGGGTACGAGAACATGCTGCGCAGCCTCGGCCCTGGCTACGAGTGCGTGACGCTTCCGTACTGGGACCACTTGTCGGCCACGGCGCGTGCTGCGAGTGGCCAGTGCAGCAACATGGAAGCCTGCTCGCCGATCTACCAAGGCCTGGGCGGCTCGACCACGGGCCTCGATAAGAACCTGATCGTCTACACGACCACCATCACCGACACAACCTCCACCAAGTGCGTCACGAACAAGCCGCTTTCCAGCTTCTGCGGGAACAACACGCGCTGCGCCGGCTGCGTCCTGCGCGGCCGTGTGTCGCGTACGGCGTACCCGGCCGAAGCGACATTCGCGTCCGTGTACCAGCAAGTGTTCACGTACTCGGACTGGCCGAACTTTGCGACGACCATCGAGCGCGGCGTCCACAGTACGTCCTTGTTTTCGACCTCGTATCTTGTGTGGGCATGTCTAACTATTGTGCATCGGTCTTAGACATGGTGCACAGCGCGCTCGGCGGCATCATGGCCTACTTCCAGTCGCCCACGGACCCGATCTTCTACACACACCACGGCATGATTGACTTGCTACAGACAGTCTACCTCAAGTGTCAACTCGGCGACGAGAAGACCGTGCTCACGCTCGAGGAAAAAGGAACCGACCCGCGCGTCTGGAGCAACTGCGCGCGCCGGAACACTGGCACGTTCAAGAACACGGATACGATCACGATGATGACCCGCGACTACAAACGCAAGTGGGTCCACGTGCGCAGCAGCCCCAACAACATTCTCTACCCGTTCTTCAAGGACGTGCCCGCGCGCTTCGCCGACTATGTCGACGCCAAGGACATGGGGCTCTACAGCTACACGTATCAGATGCAGGGTGCGCTGGCCAACATGTACACCAACTGCAAGGCCGCCAACACGCTCAAGTCGGCCGCGTTGCTCTCGGATCAAGCGCTGGCGGCGAGGAACCAAGCCCTGGACAGCACGTACCCGCTGCCGATTCTCAATGGTCCGACCCAGACCGACACCAAGTTTCGCCTCTGGACGATTGCAGTCTACGAGTCGGCCAAGCTCGCCGGGTACACGGACGAAGCGGCTCGTGATCAAATGGAGCTCATGCTGTGCTTCCACAGCGACGAGTGTCTCGGCGGTGTGGCCGACTACGAAACGCTTTTCCGCAAAAACTTTGGCGTCACGGGCCACCCGCGCTGCTTTACGTTGATGGATCAGCTGGAGACGGGCAAGAAGATCATCGGTGTGCCCGGGTGGCACGACATTTCGAGCAAGTTCCTATCGTGTCCAGTGCCCAAGCGTAACGCTGACGGTACGATTCACCATCACCACGCCGACGATGACACGGTCGACGAAGACGGCACCGAGAAGACGCCAACAGGAGTCGAGTCCTCGGAGACGGCCGAGGAGCGCTGAGAGCGTGCCGTTCCCTTGCCTCCACCCAACGGTACAAGCCGGCGCGAATCGTTAGTGGCGTTGTCATGGGCGAAGAAGTACCCGTTCCGCCCCTTGTGTCCCACGGGTGGACACTTCCGCTTTTGCATGTCCTACCTGTTCCTCCCTCATACCTTGTATTCCAATCCAATTGAGCCAAACCTTGCAATCTGCGAACTGCGAGCGTCTGCGTAGCCATATCGAATTGCGAAGGGGTACCAGGAGAACCGATACGCATTGCACTTGGCAAAAGATACGCGCGTCCCTTCGCGACCTTCGATGTTTTTTATCACAGAACAAGCGCACTCGGATGATCAGCAGGGGCGCCCGCGCCACGACCTCCGGGCGGCACACGTGCTTCATTCTCGTTCCCCCCGCAAGATCCAAGCCTCAGCCCCTCCAATTTTCCATGAAGGCGTGGGTATTGGCCGTGCTCATCGCCGTCGCCGCTCTCTGCCTGGCGGACGCCCAGGTCCCTGCAGGCACAACGTGCGGGCAGCCGCGCGTCCGCAAACCCTGGGAGGCCTACAACACCACCGAGCAAACGCTGTACAAGAAAGTGATTGCGCTCGCGATGACCACGGGGTACCACCAAAAGTTCGTCGAGCTCCATACCGAAGCCACCTCGGAACTTGAAGCGCATCGCAATTGCATGTTCATGTACTGGCACCGCATGTACTTGCTCGGGTACGAGAACATGCTGCGCAGTCTTGGGACTCAGTACGCCTGCGTGACGCTCCCGTACTGGGACCACTTGTCGGCCTCGGCCCGCGGAGCTAGTGGGACCTGCGCGAACATCGAAGCGTGCTCGCCGATCTTCCAGGGCCTCGGCGGCTCCACGACGGGCAAAGACATCAATCTGACCGTCTACGACGTCACGATTCCCGATACGACGAACACCAAGTGCGTGACGACGGCGCCGCTCTCGAGTTTTTGCGGCAACAACACGGTCTGCGCTGGCTGCGTGCTGCGTGGGCCCGTATCGACGAGGAGGTACCCCACCGAGGCGACGTTCGGCTCGGTGTACCAGCAAATGTTCTCGTACTCAGACTGGCCGAGCTTTGCGACCTCGATCGAGCGCGGGGTCCACAGTACGTATAATACCCCCTGCGAACCGCCCGAATAGCTGGTTTGTGACGAGATGGTTTTGTTCGCAGACATGGTCCACAATGCGCTTGGCGGCATCATGGTCTGGTTCCAGTCGCCTATTGACCCGGTGTTTTACACGCATCACGGCCTCATCGACCTGCTCCAGACCATCTACCTCAAGTGCCAGCTTGGAAGTGAGACCGCGACACTTACAGAGGAAGAAAAGGGCAGCGACCCACGCGTCTGGAGCGACTGTCCGCGCCGCAACAACGCCGGGACGTTCACAAATACCGACGAAATCACGATGCGCACGCGCGACTTTGATGGGAACTGGGTCGACGTGCGCACGAGCCCCCACAACGCGCTCTACCCGTTCTTCAAGGACCTCCCGGCGCGTTTTGTGGACTATGTCGACGCCAAGGACCTCGGTCTCTACAACTACACGTACCAACTCCAAGGCGCGTTGACCAACTTGTACACCAACTGCAAGGCCGCCAACACAATGACCGCGGCGGTGCTGCTCGCGAGGGAACAGCAGTCGGTGCGCAAGGATCCCACCAAGAAGATCTGTCCGCTGCCGATCCTCAACGGCCCCACGGCGACCGACACCGAGTTCCGTCTTTGGACCATCGCGGTCTACGAGTCGGCCAAACTCGCCGGGTACACAGACGAGGCCGCACGTGACCAGATGGAGCTCATGCTGTGCTTCCACAGCGACGAGTGCCTTGGCGGAGTGGGTGACTACGACGATCTCTTCCGCAAGAACTTTGGCGTCACAGGCCACCCTCGCTGCTTTACGTTGATGGACCAACTGAAGACGGGTAAGAAGATTATCGGCGTGCCCGAGTGGCACAAGATTTCGAGCAAGTTCCTGACATGTCCGGTGCCGAAGCGCAACGCCGACGGCACGCTCCACCGCCACAAGGCCGACGTCGCCACGACCTCAAAGGCGAAGGAGACCGGCAAGAAACTGGCGTTGGCGTTCATGACCGAGGATGCGAGTGTCGCCGAAGGTCGCTAACCGAGTCGAGATCCAACCATTCCCCATTTCAGACTCTTCCTTTATAACGAAAGAGTACTGGCAACGTCTTTCCTCTTTCCTTATTCAAGACTTGAGGCGAGGGCCGCTAACGACAGGATCGACAGTCGGGGTGTGGTCCCTCTTAAAGCGCGCAATGAACCATCGCTTGAACCGGACGCTTCGTTTCGTTGTCGTATGTCCAGGAACGTAGCAAGAGCAGCCTATTCTGAGCGAGCCATGACCATGCATGGATGGAACGATGGGTGGTGTGTGGGCGACTTCGGCGCCTACTGCAGGGAGCTACTAGTAGAACTCTCAGTTGCACCTTTGCCAACCGAAGAACCATGGCGAGCGGAACGACACAGGCTATCTCGCGCGAGCCAAGTGGCATCTCCAGCGTCTTACAAGACGGCATCGTGCACGAAGGAGTCACGGATTCGGCTGTGGACGGTCCCGGTTCAAAGTGTGCGTTCTCGACGAGACGTTGCTCGTGTAAATTGAGGAGTCCGGCTCCAAGCAGCAGCGGTCTGTCCGATATGATCGTTGGATAGCGGCGATGCGGCTCGGAACGAACGTCTGCGGGTTGTTTTATGCTGCAGGCAGTCGAAGGAGCTTGTGGTGGAGGATTTTGTCACTGCTGGGACGGCGCCCCCGCAGGCCAAGGCCAATGCCTATGCGACGGTAAGCCGTTCGTACCGCCAAGGATGTTGCGCGACTGCCTAACGCTGCTCCACCAACAGTACACCTCGGAGTGCCTGGCCCCGACGGGCAACAGCGACAATCCCGTGCAGTTTATGTCGAGTCCTTCGATTGACAGCTCGCGTAGGTTTTCTATCGATGTCACGCTGCGCGCTGTCGTTCTCCATGGCGCTCGACTACGCGCTACAAGCCGTGCCGCTGGCCCTCATGATCAACGCGACCTCGGAGTCGTCAACAACCTACGCCACGCCGAACAGGTCGGTCGCTTCGCCACAGGCCGCCAGCGTCTACCCTTTGCTCCAATCCGGAGTTATGCCCCGTTCTGCCGCTCTGGGGCACCGCAGAACGGTTTTCCCGGAAGCGCCTCCGCAAGCACGTCGCTGCTCGCCGGGACGCTCGCGGAATGGAGGAAGTCGAGCGCCGCACAGACGCTGCTCACACCCTCTCCTAGGCCTTCGGCTCGGCCCGTGACGCGTCGGTTGGAGCGATGACACCAGATTGAACACAGCTCCAGTCGGCAACGCCTTCAGTTGCTCCGAGTCAAGGGATAATGCGTCTCCCGCTGGGACGCACTCCACGAGCGCCGCGGCTGTCCGCACTGCCCGTCTCTCGGTGCCAATGGCGGGTCGACTTTCCACATTGTCTGGGCGTGCCCAGCGGCACGTCGGCTGTGGCGAACGGTACGCGGCTGGTGGGAGATGCTTGGGATTTGGCCGACGCCCGGCAACCACTCCGACCGCGACTTTCTCACCGCCGTTTTCAGCCTTCGGCTGCCACGCACACCTTCGAAGGTGTGGGATATGGTCTGTCTTTCCCAGCGCACGTCAATTTCCAACGGCGCTCCGGACGGACCGTACCCCGCCCTCCAGGCTGTGTGGCAGCAGCTTGTGTTGGAAACATTGGTCGTGATCCTCAGCTGGCGCCATGGTCGTGCCGATCCTGAGCGCGATTGGCCGCCAGCCATGGCGTCGGTCGTGCACGACGCCAGCTGCCTGCGTGTCCTGCACACGCTCGCGCACCGGTGTTCTCACAACCGCGGTCTTTCTGCCTCCCACGCGGCGCTAGTGAGTGTACTTCGCGAGCTCTTTGCTGAGCCACAGCCAGTCATTCCGACCGCCGCGCCGCGCGCGCCCGACGTACACGTGCTCTTCTTCGACGGTGGCTCTCGCGGAAACGCCGGTCCGGGCAGATCCGGCGCCTGCGTCGTCTCGCGCGGCCACCTCTGGCGCGGCGGAAGTCATCTGGAGCGCCGCGATGAGCCACGCTCGCCGTACCACCACGAACAACCACGCTGAGTACAAAGGACTCGTCGCCGGACTCCGCGCCGCGTGGAAGTACCGCTGGCCCCGGCTTGAAGTGGTTGGCGACAGCGCATTGATTTTGCGCCAGATGCGCGATTATCGCCCCCCCAAGAACCCCCTCCTCCTATGATAATACGGCTTTACTCCGAAGCGCGGCGGCTGGGGGACCAATGCGACGTTCGACGCTGGACACACCATGTGCGCGCGAACAGCAAGATGGCCGATCGATTGGTCAGCTCAATATACCGGTAGTACCGGTACTACCGTTGTGGTCGGTCCCAATGAATCCGTTCGCGCAGTTCCTTCCATGCGTCGCCCATGAACCCAATGGAGTGCACGGGCGTGACCGAGTTCCACGTCGGCCGCGCGTCCACGCACGCGTTTCGCTTCAAAGTGGCCGCGACCGTCGACCAGACGCTGCGCATCTGGCTCGAAGACAGCGTCACGAACGAGCAGTGGTACGACCCCTTCTCTCTTGACCTCCACGGCGCGTCACCTGTAGAGATCACCCACTAATGAAACGGCAGGCAGTCGCGGGAGCTAGCGGTCGGGGCGTTCGTGACGCTCCATACGGCGATCCCACACGCGCGAGCCGCTGAGTATGCCAAGGTCTGAAATGCCACACAGGGCACGCACCCCAGCCGACGACTCAGCTCTCTGTGTCATACAGCGCATTGCCGAATGCTTGGCGCCGACCAGGCAAGACTATCGGCCGCGTCGCTTCCTCACACGGTCCGGCGCCACAGATGGCACACGCACACTCTTGGTCGGCTTCACGCTCAACGAGCTAGCGATTGAGTACAAGTTTCCGCTCCTGGTCGTGCCACTGGACGCCATGGAGCGGATGATGCTCCGCGTGCGCGAGCTCGAGACGACAGTGCAAACGCTCAAGGACGAGAACGCAGCGCTCCAGAAGGACTGCGTCAAGTCTGGCGTTTCTCTCATCAAGAAGTATGGCGTCCCTCTCATCGCGTCCAAGCGTGTCAGTGCACGGTTCAAAGTTTGCCGCGAGGGCTCGGATCCCGACACCTTGCTGGTGTGGAGACCCGTGGAGCACTTTCCTCTGGACGCGCTTCGGATTGCGAGCAATGGCCTCTCTGTGGCTGTGACGCAGCGCGGGATCTACTCAGTGCGCATCGAATACTCGTCGGCTCTCGTGAAGCTGTTCCTGAACGGTGCGCCGTTGGGCTACAATAACCAAATCGTGATCCTGAACGCTGGCGACACGCTGACGTGTGGGCAGAACTCCATCGTCAAACAACCAACTCGCTTGGCGATCACGCTCGAGCGAACACTCCCCGACCAAGGCGTGAGCACGTCCTCGTTGGTTGCGTTTCTCTCAGCGAAGACGCTCTGGTGGCTCATTGCGGCCTGCGTGGCCATCGCGTTCATCTCGAAAATTCTGTTATACTAGTACCGGTAGCTGGGAAGCACATTTCCTGATATGCCTACGTCTTTGCGTAAACCTCAGAGTGGCCCGCGACGTCGTCCTCGTATCGAATACACCAAACGCTTCGAGACTCGCGCCATCCAGATCCCGTCCCCGTTCGGGGCGGCAGAAAGTTTTGTCATGCCCATGTATACGATAATTGGCACAGCCGTCAACCTGCTGCGTCGTACGGGAGAACCTGGTGCGTCTTACTTCTTTTCGAGCATTGCGAGTCGGTTCTTGAGCGTGCCATTCTCAGTCTCCACGAGCGCGATCCGCTCTTCCATGTCGCGCATCCGCGCAGCAAGCAAATCTCCGGGATCCAGCGGCACTTTGGCGAGCGGGAAGCTGTACTCAAGCACGGTCTCGAACGTCCCGACAGCGAGTGGGAACGCTACGAACAGCGTGTGCGCGCGCCGTCCGCGGCTGGCTTGGACAGCGATCGTGTGGATTTGGTCGCACTCTGAGACATGTCCGCTTGGCCAAAGCACTCGACCACGCGCTACGAGAGCATGGGGATCGTGTTAGACTCGCTCGAGCGACACGCTTCCACAGATCCACGCCACGCGTACCTGAGCGTAGTCCTTGGTTTTGGCCATTGGGATGAACGTATCGAGGGTCACGAAGTCCGTGAGCTGCAGCTCATTCGTCTGCCTGCAAAATAGAAGCGTCGATCTCTCGTTCCAGATCGCTATGCTAGTTTCTCAGAAATGTGACCCCACCATTGCTCCTTCGTCACGGTGTCCTCGACCCAGATGAATAGCTTGTCGTCGCTGGCGTTGACGCGATAGTTGTGCGCGCGCTTGTCGCCACCGACCGCGAACGCGACACGGCCTGCCTTTTCATACGCCATCTTGTGGGGACAGGAGGTGTGAGGAGTTACTTGCAGCTGGCTTGGTAAATCAATCCAGAATGAGGAAAAGAGACGAAGACAACACAAGCACTGAGAGCCACAGGCGATGCCGTGTGGCCTATGTCGTACTTTGGCCACCTTATCCGCCTTGTTGAGAAAAATGTCTCGAATGAGCATCTCAACCCAAAATTAGCGCCTCGGACGCGAAGAGCTTCCGCCTCCCAGGAAGATGACGACAGAAAGCTTATCGTCCTTCTGTCATGACGATATCTCTCCAAGTCAACCGATAGGGCGCTTTCTACAGTGATATTGGGCAGTTCTGAAACGGGGATGTAAACCGCCCCAAGTATCTATAGCAATGGGCACCACACGAAACAGAGGGGCTAAGTTAGAAACCAAGGGGATCGCTCTATTAGCGGCCGTCGCAGAGCCAAGGATCGCGG
>JAADXJ010000757.1:0-14943 GCA_023337735.1 Pythium biforme
CACGTGCTTGGCAAAGGCCGCCATGTCAAAGTTGGTTTCGTCAAACACCATGGCCGCCATGCACGCACGGCCTTCGTTGCCCGGCACTTCGACGCCGTAGACACAAATGTCACTGAGCCCGTCAAACTTGGCAATGGCTTCTGCAACTTCGTTGGTCGCGACGTTCTCTCCTTTCCAGCGGAACGTGTCACCGACGCGGTCGATGAAATGCCAGCGGCATTGGTCGTCCGCCTTGAAGAGATCGCCCGTGCGGAAGTACGCGTCACCCTGGACAAACACGTCGCGCAGTACCTTTTTGTTGGACTCTTTCTCGTTCTTGTAGTAGCCATTGAACGCCTTGGCCGGATCGTCGGCGTGGATCTTGCAGATCAGCTCGCCGACTTCGTTGTAGTCGCACTCTTGCAAAAACCCATTCTTGTCGCGCACGTGTTCTTCTTTCTCGACGTCAAAGCGCACGATCTTGGTGCCCGTGACCGTGCGCACAATGTACCCACGCTTGCCCAGGTGGCCCTGGTCGGCGACGTTCGTGCAGGCGTTGAGAATGCCCAGTGGACCTTCCGTCGACCCGTAAAACTCGTACACGGCCGGGATTTTGAAGCGCCGCTGAAAGTCGGCCCAGACATCGGGGCGCAGGCCGTTGCCAAAGGCCGCGCGCACGTGGTTCTCCTTGTCGTTGTCGCGCGGCGGGGCGTTCATGAGGTACCGGCACATCTCGCCAATGTACTGCACGACCGTGCACTGGTGCGTGCGCACTTCGTCCCAAAAGCGCGTGGTCGAGAAACGCCGTGAAATGCACAGTGTCGCACCCGACAAGATCGTCATGCCGACCGCCAAGTTGCCGCCGGACGTGTGGTACAGTGGCAGCGCACAGTAGATGCGGTCCGAGACGTTCAGGTGCATGGGCAGCGTGAACATGTGGGCGCGCATGATCACGCTAAAGTGGTTCACCTTGGCGGCCTTGGGGAGGCCGGTCGTGCCGCTCGTGTAGATGAGCAGCGCCATGTCGGTCGTCTTGGTCTGCGCGTCGCGGCGGATCGAGGCCGGCGGTTCACCCGTGGGCATACCCATGAGCTGCGCGTCCATCGACTGCGCGAACGGATAGTTCGACGAGGGCTTCCAGGATAGCACGCCGTTGCCATACACATGGAACGACATGTCGTAGAGCTGGTCCACGACGCCGGCAAACTTGTCGAGCAGCTCGACGCCCACGACCACGAGCTTAGGGTCGGCGATCTTGATGCAGTGGAGCAGCCCGTCGGCCAGCAAGTGTGTGTTGATCAGCGCCGTGACCACGCCGATCTTGAGCAGCCCGAGCCAGACGATGACGAATTCCGGGCGGTTCTCCATGAGCAGCGCGACCTTGTCGCCCGGCTTGAGCCCCTGGCGCAGCGCCCAAAAGGCCACGCGGTTCGTGGCTTCGTCGGTCTCCGTGAAGCTCAGCCCGCGATCCTCAAAGACCACGCAGGCCTTGTGGGGCCACTTGCGTACGGCGTCGTGCCAGAGGTCCGGAAGAAGGACATTGCGGCGCGCGAGCTGCTTGCTGCGCAGCAGACCCACGCCCAGCAGGCCGCACTTGCGCAGGTCGTGGGAGAGCAGCAGTTGGTGGTCCAGCACGACGCCCGCGGCGGCTGCGGCCGCGAGTTTGACGAGCTTCTTGGGGGTCTTTTCCCAGAGCGCCGGGAGGTCCTTCGAGATCAGTTGGTCCATCGTTGGGTTGGGGTTCTGTCGAAAGTTGGTGCTTTGTTGGACGTGGTCTCTTGTTGGTTTGTGTTGGAATTGGTTGTTGGTGTGAGAGTGCGAATGGACCTTGGGCAGCGCAGATGCCGGTGTTTTGGCCGGTGTTCGTTCGTTTTCTCGTCGGGGCGAACTCCGCGTTTCCGTCGGATGGAAGATGCCTCAGGAGGAGAGGAGCGGGGCGGAGAAGAGGCAAAGAGCAATCCCGCGCGTAATCGACGCGAGTTGCCGTGTCAGTCTTGAAGAAGATGGAGGACGACGAGGAGACGGGAGGAGTTGCGTATTGGTGTGGAACAGACTATTTCTGCTAGATACAATAGTATAGTTATATGTAGAGTATTATTTTACACATTAGATTATAAGACGCTAGATACATCAGATGACATCAGATTGTGTTGAAAATGCTTTGATGGAGGTATTCTGAGAGGGTTCTAGAACTCTCCATTGGCCAAAATACAAGTCATATCCACCAATCATCTCCACAAGTTGAAAGTTAACCACTTTTTCGAACAAGTTGCCTCTTGGCCGCTGAAAAAGACCAACCAGCCAGCAGCTCCGGATGACGCTCAAAATGTGGATGCTGCTGCTGCCGCCGCGGATCTCGTTGTCGCCCGTGCTGCGCGGCCGCCGCTGGCTCAGCACGGCGCGCGGCGCCATCAACCTCACGCCATATGTGTCCCCTCTACTTCTGCGGCTCCACCCGGACCGCATGCAGCGGCACGCCGCGCGCCACCCAGCGGCCGCGCGCGACAACGAAGACGCGCTCAAGCAGCTCAACCAGTTTCTCGAGATCGCGGCGTTCGGCTGCAACAACGATGGCTACCGCGCGCGCAGGCAGATCCTCGCGCTCGCGGCGCAGCATCACGACGACGTCGACGCGCCCATCCGCTGGGCCATGCGCTTCCACGTGCAGGTGGAGGAAAGCGATACTGACGAACTCACCCCTGTGGACCATATTGTGGACGTGCCGGCAGCGCTCGTGCGGCGCACGCTCGCGCATGGCACGCGCGCCGCGTCCAACAACGCATCCGACGCGATGGCGGCGTCGCCCTTTGCGCGCGAGTGGCAGCGCACGACCAAGAAAGTGCTCCAGCGGCTCTTTGATGCGGCCCATGTGCCTCTCTATCAGTCTATCACCCACGGCCAAGATGAAGACGCTGAAACAGTAGCTGACCGCGGCACGCCGACGCAGCTCGCACTGTGGCTCGAGCAGGAAGAGAGCAAAGAAGCGCAGCACGAGCGCGGTGTCGCGACCCACAACGCTGCGATGCACCGTGTGCACCGCGACTTTGACAAGCTGTTTGTCGGCATGCTCGCCAAGGAGAAGAACATCGTGTACCCCACCACCACAGGCCTCGAAGACGGACCGAGTACGTTTGAAGAGCCCTCTTGGTTGCCTAGCACGATTTATAGAAAGACTGATGTGCTGATATTGACCGATGCAGCCACACAGCACGTGATCCTGACGCGGCTCATCTCACAGCGGCTCTTCCTCGAGAAGATCCCGGACCGCGACGAGAAGAAGCGCGTGTTCTTCTGGCTCGCGAACATCTTGCTCATGAACTTTATGGAGCTGCGGCTTCACGCGCTCGTGTGGAACAAGGTCGTGCTCATGGTCACGCAGGACGCAACGCTTGCGAGCCCGCAGGTCCTGTGGAACAGCGAGAAGCCCGAGCAGGGCATGGCCGTGCTCATTCCGGCCGACATGGACGCCTACGCGCTCGTGGACGTACTGTACGAACACATCGAAGAGCTCGAACTCGCGCTCAACGAAAGCGCGAAACGTAAAACCGCGCAGGCGAGACGGAAACAACAACAGACGCCGAGTCAACAGCCGCAGCGCCGGAACAAGAAGAAGCACTTTTACTCGGACGAAGTCAACGCGCTCTTCCGCAAGGGCTGATCAGTGCTCGTAGTCACGTCATGGACGAGTCCACTCACGGCTGTTGCGACTTGCCAGTGTCGACTGACGGCCACGCCAGTTTTATTGCGCGTGGGAGCCGATGGCCTCTCCGACGGCAAGTGCAGTAGTGTGTGGATGGACGACTTGGCCTCTTCTGTTGGAGCCGTACTGTAATCGACAATCGCAACGGACATTCGACGCGTCGGTCACTGTGTCTGTATTACATGAGACAAAGGACGAAAGCGCCAAGGCAATTCTAATCGCGAATTGCGCGCTCGACAAAAATCTCTGCACCGCTGGGTGCATTTTAATGTTACAACATTGACCCGGCGTCGATGGTCTGCGATCTGAGTTGCATGCGATCTGAGTTGCAGACAGTACCGCATCGGTCAGGGTTCTTCGACATGCCCCATCCCACCCACTGTGAACTACTAAATTTAATACGCACCCGCACCGGCACCGGCACGGGACTTTCGTGGCTTCGCCCGGAGCAAATCGAGGATCTGGATGGTGGGAGTCGACCCGTGGGACTCCACCACCCACCACCCAGCGTGGTGAACTGGTTATGCCTCACAGCATTAGTCGTTCAAACGCCTGGGGAGACCCTTTGCGTCGCCCATGCGAGTGCAGTACAGTACAGTGTACGAGCTTTTGAAGCGATACCTGGACACGAGTGTCCTACGTCCGCGCGACATCTCGACAAGGGTCTTCGTGGAGGCCCCTTGTGTAGCCTCTGCCAAAGAACCTCGTGTGGTTGTGGTCGTGGCCAGGCTCTTCAATCGACATTCTTCAATCTCTTCGCTTCCCCTCAGCGTCTTCCTCCCCCGCTCGTTCCATTTTCCACACAAAGCACACCCATGACGTTCCAGCGCCGCGCCCTTGTCGCTGCCATCGCCGTCGCGACGCTGCCGTCCCTCCTTTCTGCGGCCGAGTGCAACGTGACGGTGATCGCCGCGCCGGCTGAAGGCTTCAAGTCGCCCATGGAAGTGGCGTGTCCGACGCTGTTCCTCACGGGCGAGAACGCGATCGACCCGACCAGACCCGAAACCATCACGACCGAATCGCTCAAGAAGCTGGAGCCCTGCAAGGAGACAACCTGCCTCACGGAGCTCAAGACGCAGAACCCCGCGGACTGCACGGTCGACGGACTCAACATCAAGGTCCAGCACGAGGCGACGATCAAGCTGTGTGAGGCGTTCAACGCCGGTCCCGTCACGGTCGCTGCTGCGACTTCGATGCTGGAACCCGTCTTCAAGGGCGTACTGCCGGCCACCACCAACTCGACCGAGACGACGCCGGCGGCCACGACCAGCCCGGTTGAAACGACCAAGCCGACTGAACCGACGACTGCGCCTACGACTGTGCCCAAGTCGGGAGCGAGCGGCGTGAACGCCGCCACGGGTGCTACGGTCGTCGTGACGCTCACAGCCATCCACTGGCTGGTCTGAGCGCCACCAAAGCCGCCGGACGTCCTGCATTCAGACACTAGCCGTAGATCGGGCACAAACGCAGAAAAAGAGCCTGACAAGTACTACAAACATACACTCCGGATCATACATTTGCAGGAGCTTGGGCCACCCATGAGCCTGGGGCACCGTACCCACCCGCATCGTGTTACGCAGACATTGACGGCGCCCTGCTGTTCCGCAGGAGCTCCACGGTCGCGTGCATGCGCATGAGTCCGCTCGCGCGCTGCGCCGTGAGATCGTGCTGCAGTGTGTCGAGCAAGGCCGCGCAGGTCTTGTGGGCGCCGTCAAAGCCGCTGTCGTCACTGCGGTGACCTTTCGCTGACCTTGTCACGGCCACTTGGGTCACTGGCTGCGTGAACCGCAATAGCCGAAGCGCCTCGGCAGCGGCGTACACTTGTAGCTTTTGCTTCTTACCGCTGGCGCCGTGCTTCTTGACAGCGTACAAGCGCCACGCGCGCTGGATGAGGAACGCCGAGAGCTGCTTGCGCTGCCGTACGTGCTGGTGGAAGTAGACGACGTCGAGCACGAGCTTTTCCTGGGGTGTGAACCGCAACGCATCAATGAGCACGACGCGTAACAGGCACGTGATGATGATTGTGCCGCCGACGATCGCGCCGAGCGCGATCGTGAGCTTGCCGCCGAGCGTCTCGGGTGCGATCTCGCCGTAGCCGACGCTCGTCATGGTCACGATCGTGAGCCAGATCGCGTCGTTCGCGCTCAGCAGCTTGGCGTTCGCGCCGCCGCGCTCGAGAATGTTGAGTGCCGTCGACGTGAGCGCCCAGTCCACGACGAGCGCGACCAGCGAGAAGAGCAGCGGTCGCTTCTGGAAGAGGTACTTGATCGTGAACCAAACGGAGCCCACGTCCACGCGGTGGAAGGAGGCTACGCAAGGCAGCACAGTACGATTGTTAGCGTGTCCAACGTGGAGGAGAAGTAGTGCTCAAGACACCAGGACGTACCAATGACGTGGGCGCGGCGCGCGAGCGCCTGCACACCGACCGAGTTGCGCAGGAAGCGGCCCAGCAAGTAGATGCGAGCCAACACCAGAGCATCTGATACACCCACGAATCGGAACAGCGAGTGAGCACAACCACTGCGTACACGTTGGAAAAATCAGTACAGCGAACAGGTAGTTGACCCACCGAGCTGGTCGACACGGGAGAGCACGGCGGCCGTGGGTGTGACGTGGCGCAGCAACGGGTGCCGCTGGAAGTTGCGTAGGCTGTGGTCGGTCACCCACGCTGGCACGTGAAAGGAGCACACACAAAACTCCAGCACGAATGGCCTATGGAACAAAAAAGGAGATGCGTACAGATGCGTATAGATGCGTCAGTTCGTCGTGGTGATCGAAGAGATCTCTTCGAGCCGACCGCACCACAGGAGACGCGAAGACGGATGCACGAACAGCGCACCGGCGCGCAGACGACCAGTCTCGACGTGGACGCGACACACCAAGACTATCATCAAAGAGTGCGATTAGACGTACAACGCTACAACGCTGGAAGACAAAAGGCAATGTCAACGTACCGTATCGCCAGACGAGCGCCGTGATGAGCAACGCTGATGTCGTCGAGAGCAGGGCCTTGAGCGGCACGCGCGCGCCAATCGCGTGCGGCGACCACATGAGCTCGCTCTCGAGCATCACCGCGACAATGCTCACGACTGCACCGACCAGCATGGCGTTCTCCACGGTGGAGCAGCGCGCCGTCCACCGGCGCACGCGGTCAGCGTGGCGGATCGTCGCGACGGTCTGCGTCCACTGCGCGTCGCCCGTCGCGGCTCGCGCCGCCATCTACCGAAAGAACACACAAAGTGGATGCGTATTAAAGGGCCATGTATACACTGACACAGCATGGAGCGTAAACGTACCATGTCGCCGTAGCGCGAGCGCGGGCACGCGGCCCTCGAGCCACCGTCCATTTTCGTTTCTTTTTTTCTGTCGGTTTGGAGCTGCTCGCCGCCAGCGCGAGCCGAAATATCAGGTGCGACACACCGTGCTATGAGACTAGAGATGACAGTTACACCTGTATTTGATACACACTACACCGTGTGCCTGGAACTTGGGTTACGCGACGTATTACTATGCCCGCTTCGGAACGTAACCCTCAACTGCCCCGATGTCACTCGAAACGAAGCCCACCGACACTACGGAGAGCGGCATGATGGGGAACGGCAGCCGCATCAGTCTCCAGCGCCACCGCAAAGTGACGCTCCCGCCCGGGTACAGCCAGCTTGTACGTATCGCGAATTCGTCTACCGAACGAGGTCTCAATCGTCTTCTAACGCACGCTGTGGACTGTGTTATGGGTGTCCTAACACAGCACTGGATGCGGCTGACGCAGTCTGGGCAGGACCTCTCGGGCCTGCGCGGCGCGCCGAAGCGCAAGAACATTCCAATGGACGAAGTGCTCAAGCACAACACCGAGGACGACTGCTGGAGCGTGCTCGAAGGGCGCGTGTACAACATGACGCCGTACCTCAAGTTCCATCCAGGAGGCGTCCACACGCTGCTCATGAGCGCCGGCGGCGACTGCACGGCGCTCTTCAACGAGTACCACGCGTGGGTCAACGGCCACGGCATGTTAGAAGTGCGTCTAGCCGAATCTTTGTATCTGTGGCTATATAGGCTGACGGGTTAGATGCTGTGGTGTGACTGTAGAAATGCCTTGTGGGGATGCTGGATCCGGACTCGGTCGCGCCCGAGAGCCGACCGGCATCGCCGTTTGCGCTCGACACGAAGGAATGGCGCGCATTCAAGCTCATTGCCAAGCAGACCGTGTGCACGTCCACGGTCAAGTTCACGTTCGAGCTGCCCGCCGGCAAGAAGCTTGTACGTGTTTGGATATGTCACCTCTAAAATCTGAGAGGTGGGTCCAACGATTCAATATGTCAACCAGGGCCTCGAGATCCCAGGGCAGCACCTCAAGATCCGCGCAACGATCAAGGGCAAGTCCATCGAGCGCCAGATCACGCCCACTTCCAAGTTTGACCAGCGCGGCTCGTTCGATCTCATCATCAAGATCTACGCGGACGGCATCATGTCGAGCTACCTGGACGGACTCTCGCTCGGCGCGACGGTCGAGATGCTGGGGCCCATGGGCATGGTCGGGTATCCGGCGCCCAAGACCATCATGCACGGCGCCAAGGTTGTGCAGAACAACGCGACGCATCTTGTGCTGATCGCCGGCGGCACAGGCATCACGCCGATGCTGCAGCTCGTGCGCGCCGTGTTTGAGCGCCACGAGGACACGGCTACGAAGATCACGCTGCTCTACGCGAGCCGTGGGCTCGAGTACGTCATCGCACTGGACCAGCTCGAGCCCATGGCCAACATGTTCCCGTCTCGGTTCACGATCCACCACATTTTGAGCCAGGGCAGCGCCGACGACGTCAAGCAGCTCGGCGCGTTTACCGTCGGCCGGCTCACGCAGCAGCTGATGGAGAAGCTGCTGCCGGCTGCGGCGCCGCACATCGCCGCGTTCCATTGTGGCCCGCCCGACTTTGATGAAGCCGTGGGCCAGGCGCTGCTCGCGTTGCAGTTCACGCCGACGCAAACCCACCTCTTTTAGCGGAAAATAAACAACGTCACATTCAAAACAAAGATGCGAAGAAGATAAAAAACCAGCATTGGCCCTGTTCATGCCGAGCCATCGCTTACCGCCTCGACTCAAGGCTGATTCGATTCGAGTGCATCGTGGCGGTCGTCGTTGCTGAGTACGCCATAGATCATGCTTCGTATGGCACCAAGTGACTCGTTGGTGGCGATCCCAGCAGGCCACAGCCAGAGCTTCGCACTATCGTCGCGCTGTGCAACAACTTCACCATAACGACACAGGTCCCAGTGGATGCCATCGGTCTCGAGCCCATACACGACCGACAGGCGCTCGACGTCGGCCATGGCTTCACAAACCACAAACGCACGTGCACGCGCTTCGTCGAGACCGTCCGTGTCGTTGGCTAGCACAACACAGAGGTGCCCCTCGCCGTGCTTGGCCATAAAGTCAAACTCGAGGTTTGCGTGAACGGCGTTGCCATGCACGGCGAGGTCCTTGAGCAATTCGGCGTCGTCCCCCACCAGTCGGCAGCATCGTACCAACTACAAAGTGCGTGGTCGCGTGGCGCCACGTCGTGGCACGCGGCTCTGCCAACGTCTCGTGCGCGAGGACTGAGCCGAGCGCGTCCACAACGTCGAAGGGCACGCGCTGGCGTGGTTGCGTAGCGCGCACAGATGGCCGCGCCTGCCTCTTAAGCAAACGACGTTCCACAGTTGGCGCCAGGCGCTCGCCAGCTTCCGCCTCCGGGGCCTCCGCCGCGGGGTCGGCTGTCAATGACAGCCGACCCCTTTCCCATTGACACAGCGAGAATGGCCCTGCGTTTTTCCATCCGTTCGTTTTGCTTGGCAGGCACGATGACGTGTGTGTGGCAATGCCGACACCATGGCGGTTGGTGGCTGCAGACTGATCACACCGACGGGAGGCCGCGCCATCACGACGCCGCGACACAAAGCACGCTCATGGTTGATGGCGTAGTGCTGGACATCACCCGCCAATCTCTCGGCGGTTGGGAGTCCAAGGCGGTTGAACAGAGCCCAACGGACATCTCGACACCCGGCGCAGGCGTACAGTACGACAACGAGGCCGTGGAGCAAGTGAGTGCGTGTGTCATGGAGTCCATGATGGACGACCAGGATCTGCATCACCACACTGTGTCACTTGCGTTGCGGTGGACACGACAGTTCGCCATTTCCTAATTTTTCCAGAAATGTTGAAGTTGGAACGACCAAAACGGCGTAAACACGAAACTCTGTTTTCCCGGTAAACTTCTATTGCATATCCGGATAAGTTGGCCTGTTTCGTGAAAACGTTCTTTTCGGTTCACCAAATTGTGCAATTTGACTTCATGGATCAGATTTCCTGGAAGCTTGCTGGTCTGCTGGCAATCGATAGCCGGGATATTATCCCGCAGGTGTTGGCACGGCGACGCAACAGTTGGTAACCCAACGATTGCGATGCACCTATTGGACCGCGTTTGCGCAGAGACGTTCATGAGCTGAGTGGGATCCACACGGGGTTGTTCAGGAACATACACAACCATAGGTATCGCAGCATACACAAGCAGACTCAAATTGTGCTTTTGTGCTGGCTGTGAATCTGAGATTCTCTCTTTTCTGTCAGATCAACTATGTGATACGAGCGGACCTTGGCTTCCGTAAATTCTCGACAATCTGATGGGTTGTTGGTGGGTTTGTCTTCTGTCTGTTTTGGTCCAATGGAGGTGCTCAGCGACAATTTTTTGTTCTAAACGGAATCATCTCATCGCGTTCATCAGTTCTAATTTTGTCTTTTGTACTCTTTTCCAAACGACCAGAAGATAGAAGCTACAAAAGTGTGGCTCCGCGTTCAACACGTTCACCGTTGGACTGATTCGACGCAATAAGACAGAAACGGGGCTCAAATTTTGTGGCCAAACTGCCCGCTCAAAAAATCTCACAGCGACAACGACAGGACGATAAAAATGATAGGACTAGGGCTCGCGGATCGCCATAGAATAATCATATATATCATCTATACAAGGTATTCAAAGAATAGAAGGTTCGTAGAGTCAAATGTAGGGATAGAACATATTCATGAGTTAGGATGTATAAGAGGATATGAAGCATCAAAAGTTCTCACGACACCCTGATGCCGATCTGCCCTCTTGGTCCGTATCTGTGCCAGCGCCAGGCGTTTCCTCCACTGTGTGCAACCCACGCGACTGGGAACCACGTCTGCTCGGCCAGCCGACAAAGCTTCTCTCTCCCTCCAAACAACGCAACCCAACCTTCGCGGCGTGTGACCGCCGCCTTTCGCCACCAACAACCAAGAGTCGGTCCCCACTCCAGCGTTCCCGACTGTGGACTGGTGTGGACGAGTCGGCACGCAGCCGCACGGTCCTGACCGGGACCTCGTGTTTTCGGTTTTCCTGTTTTTTGTTTTTTTCCCCTTGGCTTCCATCTTTGCTTTTCCCCTAGAAACATGGGACGCCCGCATCGTGCGCTGACGACGCTCGCGCTCACGGCGCCGGCGTTCGCGGCCGCCACGTCCGTCGCGAACGTCGACGTGCTCGCGCGCTGCCAAGCGATCCTCACAGCGGCTCCGGCGACGGCCGCGACAACCACACAAACACCGACGTTCCTGACACTCCCGCCAGGTGACGTCCCCAGCGACGTGTCGGCGGCACTGGCTGCGCGCTCGCTCACGTGGGCGTCGCTCTCGGACGTCATGCGCATCGGGCTGCTGTGGGCCCACGGGTACGTGCTGCCGGGCGGCGGCAAAGGCGCGCTGGTCAAGGTGTACACGGCGTGCGAGACGTCCACGCTCGAGGCCGCCGCGGGGCGCTACATGGACGACATCGCGCTCTCGGGCGACCGGTTCGCGTTCGCCAAGTGCGAGAACAACACGTGCGGCACGTTCTCGCAGGCCACGAACGACAAGTGCTCGTCCGACGTCGCGACCGAGCTGCTGTGTGCCGTGGATTCCACGGGCCTGCCGGTGTCCAACGAATCGTTCTGGGCCGATACCGGCAGCGACAGCACCGAAGTGCCGTACCCGCAGCTCTATACGCATGCACTCCAAGTAGCCAGCGCGTCGTCGACTACCAAGACGCTGAACGCCGTCAGCATCCACATGGCCGCGAGCTCGAGCGGAAGCCCGCGCTGCGGGAACACGGGCGTCGCGATCGTGCCGTGTCTCGCGCTCACCGACGCCACGAGCTCGCAAAATTTCTGCCGCCCCAAGGTCGACTCCTACCAGCTCACGGCCTACTTCGGCGTCATCACCAAGTACCTCGCCGATGGTGCGGCCGCGACGTCGGCCTCGACCAAGAACACCGAGGAGAAGACCAGCAGCAGCGGGCTCTCAACGGGCGCGATCATCGGCATCGCTATCGGTGCACTGGTCGTGCTGGGTGTGCTCGCGTTTTACTTTTTCCGCACCAAGAAATCCCACGGAGACACGAGCAACGACCCGGAGTACCCCGGTTTTGGGCGCAAGTCGTCAAACGGGAACGGTGCTCGATCTGGTGCCACCGGTGGCGTGGTTGGCCAGGGCATCAACACCAACAGGAACAAAGTCATCCAGCGACAAGGCACCAGCAACACCTTCCCGCTCATCGACTCGTCCCGTGACAACGACACGGTGTTCAGCACGGACTACGTCGGTGGAGACAATGGTCTGGACGAGGACAGTCGCCAGCGGCCGTTCTCGCGTCGCCTGTTGCAGTCGCAAGAAGGCACCGGACGCTCCCGGAACTCGAGCGTAGGAGGATCGTCACGCGGTGCCATGTACGGCAAGACTGTGGAAGAGTACTGTGAAGAGTCGGAAGTAATTGCGGATTTCGTGAGCGATCCGCAGATCAAGATCCGCCGCATCCCATACGAAGAGCTCACGATTCTTCGCATCTTGTCGAAGGGATCGTACGGTGAAGTCTTCTTGGGACAGCTTGAAACCCGCCACATCGCAATGAAGCGTCTCCTCCCTGAGAAGAAGCACTTGACGAAGAGTATCGAGCAGTTTATGGGCGAGATCCAGATCATGTGTAACCTCGAGCACCGAAACATTGTCACCTTCGTGGGCGTGAGCTGGGACTACCTCCAGAACATCTCGGTGATTGTGGAGTACATGGACAACGGTGACTTGGCGGAGGTGTTGGCCAAGTCGAAGAACAAGTTCACGTGGCAGAAGGAGAAGATCTCGATCTCCATGGACGTCGCTGAAGGTCTCGTCTACCTCCACTCAATGCGTCCTGTGATTGTGCACCGCGATCTTAAGTCCAAGAACGTGCTCCTGAACAAGCGCGGCCAGGCCAAGCTGAGCGACTTTGGTGTGAGCCGCAAGACGACGGTGAACGAGACGATGACCTCGGGCGTTGGCACGCTTCTGTGGACTGCCCCCGAAATCATTGAAGGCCGCAAGTACTCGGAGAAGGCCGACATCTTCTCGCTAGGCGTCGTGCTTTCCGAAATCGACACGTGCGAAGAGCCGTACTCCACGGTAAAGAACGAAGAAACCGGTGAGCGACTGCCCGGTATGCAGATTGTGCAGATGGTTCGCCTCGGCGAACTCAAGGTCAACTTCCGAGACGACTGTCCGCCGAAGCTTCGCGAGCTCGCGCAGCAGTGCACGTCTCTGGACCCGGACAAACGCCCGACGTCGATGGAGGTCGCGTACACGCTGAAGAGCATCATCGCACCGTCGCTGCGCCCTTCCGCGTCAACGTGAGCGTACTCTTGCCCCCGGCGTCCGGCTGTGTACGATTGATTGATCCCTGTAGACGCCCCACCCGACCGCGCGACACTCCAACAAAGACAAAGGACACACAAGTAAGTCTACTGCGTTTATGCTATTTAATGCATTGCCACAGAGCTCCCTCGTTCGTTCATTTTCGACATTGGACGTTCCTGCGTATCAAAATCTAGCATCACTTACTGAAGAAGCTCATCGCGTGGCGTGCTGCAGCACATGGGCTCCGTTGCCGATGGTCGTGATGAAGCTCGAGGGCTTGGGGAACGAGTGGTCCCCGAAAAGCTCCTTCGGGTACCCGGCGTCCAGCGCCGCGAGCAGCTCCGGCGCGTGGGCGCGCTGCAGGAGCACGACGATGCAACCGCCAAAGCCGCCGCCGGTCATACGCGCACCAAACACACCCGGGATCGCTCGCGCGGTCTCGACCAGCGCGTCGAGCTGCGGCGTGCTCACTTGGTAGTCGTCGCGCAGCGACGCGTGGCTCGCAAACATGAGCTCACCGGCGGCAGCGTACTGATGGGCATTAATGAGCTCGACTGCGTGCGTCGTGCGCTCGTTCTCGGTGATCACGTGGCGCGCGCGCTTGTATACAAGCTCGGACATTTCGGTTTTGACACTCTCGAGCTGTGGCATGGTGGCGTCGCGGAGCGCTGAGATCGCCGCGTACTTTTGCTGGAGCACGGCGACGGCCTCGCGGCACTGGCGCACGCGGTCGCTGTACTCAGTGCCGCAGAGCTCGTGCTGCACGTTCGAGTTGGAGACGACGATGACGACGTCCGGGTCCTTGAACTCGACGGGCGTCGGCTCCTTCGAGCGGCAGTCGATGAGCAGCGCGGCGCCGCGCTGGCCGCACGTCGAGATGAACTGGTCCATGATGCCACAGGGCACGTTGCAGTACTCATGCTCGGCGCGCTGGCAAAGCAGCGCCTTCTGCTGTTTGGAAACGCCCTGGATCGAGAAGACCGACTCGAGGAACGTCGCGAACGCGACTTCAACCGCTGCCGAGCTGCTCAGTCCGCTGCCGAGCGGGACGCTGCTCGCGATCGCCGCGAGCACGGGCAGTGCACGCGTCTCGCTCTTTTGCGAGTGCAAGTGGGAGATGTACATGGCCGTCACGCCCTGCACGTAGTTGGCCCATGACCGCGGCGCGCCCGGCGAGAGCGACTTGTCGGCGGGGAACTCGATTGCGTGGTCCGTGAACTTGGTCGAAATCACGCGCGTCGTGGGCGCTGCGGCGACCGCCGGCGTGTCGGCGTCCGGGTTGCGCATGCCCACGACCACCGTGTACTTCTCGAGCGCGAGCGGCAGCACGAAGCCGTCGTTGTAGTCGGTGTGCTCGCCGATGAGGTTCACGCGGCCGGGCGCCGCCGCGATCGTGAGCGCGCTGCGCGGCGGCCGCGCGTCGCTGTCGGCGGAAGGGAAGAAGGTTTTATAGAAGAGCGCGACGGCGTCCTCGACGACCGTATCCAGCGACGATGCAGCCATGGTGACCATGAGGAAAGGGGATGAAAGAAGACGGCGAAAGAGAGCGAGCTGGTTGAGTTGTGCTGGGAGGTGA
>JAADXJ010000758.1:0-14906 GCA_023337735.1 Pythium biforme
CACAGGCTTCTGGTTCTCCGGGTCCGTGAAGCCGCACTCGGGCGTCATAGGGTTCGAGTTCTTCACGCGCTTGGCCACGTTCTGATTCTTGAGCATAAACTCACGGAGCGACTTGTACTTGGACACCTTGAACGCGCGACCAAAGATGTCGGCCCACGAGTTCTGCGCGTACACGTCCGGCGGCACGGCGGGCATGGCCTTCATGTCGATTTCGGCCGAGTAGCCGCCGGCGTACTCGGTGCCCTTGAACTTCATCTCGGGCTTGTGGATCACGCCGTGGGCGTTCGCGCTGGGCGCGACCAGCAGCATGACCGCGGCAACAGCGAGGAGGAGCGGAGACTTGGTCGCCACCATCTTGGAGGAGAGTAAAGACGAGAAAGGGTGCGTGCGCCGGAGGGATCGAATGGCGGAATGAGTTCCTGGCGGTGGCGCCGCGCTGGTCCCCCCGAAAATTCGACGAGCTGCGCCGTCGTTCAGTGGAACGGAAGGAAGGAAGACAGGGGAGGGTTCGTCACGACCCCCCCTCCCTGGGGGAGTCCCCCTTCGTGCTCCATGCAAGAACGACTGACCTCCAGTGAGGGAGATGGGGTCGCTGGCATCAATTTCCACGCGTCCAGCTGGCTCCATGGCCGTTCGGCGCTGGATCTCCATGGGTGCCCATGGGCATCACCACTGAACCACAGCGAGTTCCCCGACCAAGTGCAGACAGTCGTAAATGAGTTTGTAGACCCATGAGAGTCGGTTCTCGTGCGTGTCTGCCAATGCGGACCAGAGGAAGACACCTGCGCGTCAGCTCTTTACATGCCCGTGGCACAAAGTCCAGGCGCCTTGTTGATGTTGAGTGGATTCCGTGGATGCCATTGGCTCTAGACGACGCGTCAGGATGACGCCTGCTCTTGAGTCGACGACGCCAATCTGTCTATATTGGAGACTCTCTAATGAGCAGGTCTGGTCGTCCCGCGCAATTACAAGGGAGACAAGCCAACTGAATCAACTGTCCATTCCATGGAGGTTTAGGATGAACAGCCGCGTGCTGGGAACGCCATGCTCGTTCTTCGGCACGGTCCTCATCTCCGTGGACAGGGGGACGTGGTCTTGTGTTTGTGTGGTGTGCAACGGGCGCGCGAACCAGACCCCGTCACGCAACCCGTCGTACGGACTCTCCAGGGGGTTCCTCACTTCTGGAACGATGCCGCGCCCGACAGGGAGCACCGACGCGAGCTTCACGGGCTTCACTATCGCAGAGCAAGATCGACAAGAGCAATGACCGATGCCAGCGTCGTGTGACGGCATTTAACATCGCACCAACTTCCATCCCTGTTCAACGGCAAATCGCAATTATAAGCAACTTCCATTGATCAACAACTAACACAGCTCT
The DNA here is from genome assembly GCA_023337735.1 of Pythium biforme. Taxonomy (NCBI): domain Eukaryota; phylum Oomycota; class Peronosporomycetes; order Pythiales; family Pythiaceae; genus Pythium; species Pythium biforme. The sequence goes on from JAADXJ010000758.1 coordinate 1,379, forward strand.
ACAGCGTGGCACAATACCGGCAGCCTAGTTGCGGCGGCGCTTCTTGACGCCGCACTTGGCCTCGTCAGCGACCGCGGGGGCAGGCGCGGAAGCAGGCGCCGAGGCAGGGGCCTTGGCCGGGGCAGGCGTGGTCGCACGCTTTGCCACTGGCGTGGCAGCTGGCGCAGCCGCAGGCGCTGTGTTGTTGCCAGCGCTAGCGCTGCTGCTGCCAGCGACTGCACTAGGGTCGAACGCAGGCACGGCACCGTTGCCGATCTTCACGCAGTCGATGTACACTTGCCACTGGTTCAGCGTCGCCATCCAGTAGAACGAGAAGCGGTTCTTGCCCACACACTTGGACTTGTCGTAGGGAAACTTGCCGTCCGGGTACGACGCCTGGCAGTTGACTGTGTAGGGCAGCACGACCTCATTGTCGCACCAGGCCTCGCACGGGCCCGGGTGGTTCTGGCCGCCACCGTACCACTCGATCTTGTCGGGAAGCGTCTGCGGAGTCTGGTTCTCCGGGTCCGTGAAGCCGCACTCGGGCGTCATAGGGTTCGAGTTCTTGACGCGGTTCGCGGTGACTTGGTTCGCCATCATGAACTCCCGGAGCGACTTGTACTTGGACTGCTTGAAGGCGCGGCCAAAGATGTCGGCCCACGAGTTCTGCGCGTACACATCCGGAGGGACAGCGGGCATGGCCTTCATGGGGATGTCGGCTGAGTAGCCGCCGGCGTACTCGGTGCCTTTGAACTTCGGTGCCGGTTTGGAGATGACACCGTGGGCGTCGGCGAACGGCGTCGCGAGCAGCACGGCAGCGGCAGCGAGGAGGAGCGGAGCCGACGTCGTCACCATGGTGGTAGCAGAGAAGTTTGGTGGTTATTTGGACTTGGCGACGAGGGATCGAAAAGCAAAGTGAGCGCTCTAGAGCGCCGAGACCGCCACATCAACTTCGGTAGCGGAGGAAGACAGCTCGCGTCGTGACGCTCAAAGGTCCATCTCGGGTGAGAAACGATCACCAGCACGCTTCTAGTGAACAGTCGATTCCCAGTGGCCAGCCGGTGGCTGTTCAATCGCGCGGGAAGATGACATCTTGTCCGGATCTCGGCGCCTCTACAGGGAAATTCGCGTCGAGATACGCGGGGGAAGCGTTGTGTTGTGGTAATCAGCGCATCAGGATACAGTACCCGTCCGGCAATGTCTAGGCACACATGGACTCACTGAATGACGGAAAGAGCTCTTACTGTCATGACGGACCGTCAGGAAGCAGTCTTCCTGGGGGTATTCACTCGCTCGTGAAGACAGTTCAGTTCTGTTACAGCGAGGAAGACGCCTTGCCGTCGAGCAATATGGCACCAGGAGCTTCCACCAGACGACATCAATGCTCATTCTGGAGTTGGCACAAGATGCTCACAAAGAAGGCAGTGGCAACTCGCCAGCCGCCGGCTCGGAAACTGGGATGACTGACTGGCATGTGGGAGCTTCAGTGTATTTGACGTGGATGGGATGGAAGGCAATGATTGAGCGGGCCTTCACTATGGCAACCGGATTGGAAAGCGCAGCTCTTCGGATCGACTCCAAAGGCTTGCAATTGGCAAGCCGGTCAACCAGCCGGTTTTAACCACCATTTAGAGCACATCCCCATTTTGGAAATCGATTTCTAACAGAACAATACATTTCTATGAAGGACCTTACCTTCGTACAACCTTTGTGCGACACTCTGCCATCCTTGGTTGAATCCTCGTTTTTCCATCGCTTCTTTCTTTTCCTTCAACTGGAGGAATCCTTGGAAGTTGGCAGGGCTTCGCTCGATCATCATGGACGCGACGACGCCATGGACGTCGCTGCGCCGCGCGATGGCACCGACGCCGCCCGCCGAAAGCCGCGGTGCTGTCAGTGCCACCACCTCTAAAGAGGAGGACAAGACCGCGTCTAACGCCAGCACAAAGACCAACGACGGCGACGACACCGCCAATGACGAGGTGGGTGCGGTTTAATGTGCTTGTTGCTCAGACCCATGGTTTCCCCCTGTATGCACCTCACCTCCTATATATATATATGGAAAGCAGGACGAGCAAGTCGAGCAGCAGGAGCCTTTGCTCAAGTACGAACGCGTGGGCGGCCACTTCCACGCGATCTTTAAGGACGACTCGCTATCGTGCATCGCAATCCACGTGAATTTCCTCTGCGTCGGCACATACAACGGCAATGTGCTGCTGCTCGAGCTCGACGGCCGCTTCATCCGCCGCCTCCACCAGCACTACAAAAAGGTCAACCACGTGTGCATTGACGAAACTGGCCAGTTTATCGCGTCGTGCTCGGACGACGGTACAGTCGCTGTGTACACGCTGTTCCCGCCATCGTCCGCATCGGTGACCGCGAGCGCCAACCAGAAAGGAGGAAACTCAACAGCCACGACCGCAGCTGCGTCTGTAGGCGCGAGTGGCAACGCCCATGTGTCGGTCGCGAGCACGGGCGGCGAAGTCAACATCTACAACTACTTTAGTGCGATCTACACGGTCCAGCTCGAGGACCGGTACGCACTCAAGCGCGAGCGCAGCTTTGCGTGCGGCGGCATCGCCGGCCAGCTCATCATCAACAAGAAAGGCTGGATCATCGACAAGGAGAGCACGGTCCACGAAGGCGAAGGCGCTGTCCATGCGATCAAGTGGAAGGACGGGCTCGTGGCGTGGGCCAACGACTGGGGCGTGAAAGTGTACGACGCCGAGAAAGACCAGCGCATCACGTACTTGGAGCGGCCGCCGCAGTGCCCGCCCATGGAGCTGTGTCGATGCCATCTTGAGTGGCAGTCGAGCTCGGTGTTGCTGGTCGGATGGGCCCATACGCTCCGTGTCGTCGCGTTCAAGAAGGTGAACCCGCTGTCTCCATCAACTTCGTCGTCTTCGCCTGCTGATATGCCGACCGGAGGTCCCGTCATGGCAATGACGGCGGAGGTGGTGTCGCTGATCACGTTTGACTTTTTCGTCGCCGGAATCAGTGTCTGGGGTTCGACAGCGGCGTGCGTCCTGGCGTATCGGCCTCTCGGATCCGCTCCCGCTCTCTCGACTCAGAGCGCACCAAAAGCTGAGAAACGGCTTGTCGAGGGCGAAGGCGATGCCGTCGAAATTCCGTTCCCCGAGGTGCACGTTGTAGGTCTCGATGGCAAGCAGGTATCCGCCGATATCTTGAACTTGCGAGGATACTACAAGCTCCGTGCCTCCGACTACAAAATGCCCAGCCTCCAGTACGCGCACTCGGCGCCAACGCTGGATGCGATCCCTTCTATCTACGACGCCGGGTACGGGAAGCTGCAGTACATCTGCACGCCAAAGGACGTTGTGGTCTGTCGTCTGCGAGACGTTGACGATCGTGTCGCGTGGGCTCTGTCACGGAAGCAGTACGAGAAGGCACTCGAAGTGGCGTTGCGGGATCCGAAATCGCTGCGTCGCCACGCGATGGAGGAACTCATTGAGTATTACTTGGGCGAACTGATCAAGAAGAAACAGTTCAAGAAAGCTGCCGAAGAGATCAAGCGCCTTTTTGTCGGTGGAAGCGACGACTACGCAAAATTGTGGGAGAAGTACGTGTATGTGTTCGCGCAGCGCGGACAGCTCAGCGCGATTGCGCGCTATATTCCGACATCCAGTCCGCGGCTACCAACCGTTCAATACGAAATGGTTCTCAAGCACTTCCTGGATTCCGATCCCGGTCAGTTGTTGGACATCATCCAAAAGTGGCCGAAGCCACGTCAGCACGACAGAATACGTGCGAAAAACATCAAGACTACCAGCACCACCGCTGCGCCCGAGTACACCGAGTCGTCGCTTGTGTACGAGCCGATGTACGACGCGCAGGCGTGGATCAACCAGCTCGAGGCTGTGATTCGTCGCCGTCGCATTGCCGAGACCAGCGCTGACTCGAGTGGCGGCGACAAGATCAGTCTCGAGACGTCGTACATCATGGAAGCGCTCGCCGAGCTGTACACCGCGACCGAGCAGTACGACCATGCGCTGCGCATCTATCTAAGCCAAGGATCTTTCTGCACAAACAAGGACCACGCGTTCAAGCTCATCAGCGAGCATCAGCTGTGGTCGCTTGTGCAGAACAAGGTGCCGAACTTGCTGCAGATTGATCGCGCTAGTGCGATCAGGATGCTCGTGAACCAAACTGAGCAGCTCAAGATTGTCGACGTTGTTAAACAGCTCGAGTACGACCGAGAGGTGCTCCACGAGTACCTCCACGAACTATTCGTCCAGCGGTTCACCGAGTACAACACGGAAGGCTACTCGGCACTCCACGAAACTCAAGTCGCACTGTACGCGGAGTATGCACCGGCGTACTTGCTCAAGTTCCTGCAGACAAGCAATTTTGTGCCACTGGAAAAGGTAAACTCACCCGTGTGGCTGTATCTCATTTTGGGGCCGTCGCATTGACGCACACTTCTGTTCCGTTGGAAAACAGGCATTCAAATACTGCAGCGAGCGCAGCCCGCCTCTGTGGGACGCCATGATTTACATTCTTGGACGCATGGGCCAGCACAAGCGGGCTCTGGATCTCATCTTGACGCAGATGCGGGACATTAACCAAGCGATCCAGTTTGTCGAAGAAAACGACGCGAACTTGTGGGACTACCTCATCGATCTCAGCCTGACGAGTACCGAAAATGTCGAAGAGTTGCTACGATTTGCCGCTCAGCACAAGATCGATCCGATCAAACTCATTCGGAAGGTGCGGTTTCAATTTCACACTCTGGCCAATGCTGGGTGGAGGAAAAGTCCTAATGGGGGATTGTGCTCACCGAACAGATCCCGGAAGACATGCATATTGACGACCTCAAGCAGAAGCTGCTCGAGATTGTCTCCAACTATCGTATTCAGGTGAGTGGTGGCGGATTAAGAATCGTCTGCTTACAACGGAGCTCTAACGGTAGTGGTGCTGGCGTCGGTGTGTAGCAAAACCTGTGCGAGGGATGCAACAAGGTGTTTGAAAACGATCGAGTCCAGTTGCTGCAGAGCCAAGTCGCCGCGCGCAAACGCGGCCGTCGTGTCGCGCCAAAGAAGATCTGCTCGATCTGCAACGAGGTCATCCGCTCCCTCACGGCTTCGGGCGGCAGGGGCAAAGACGCTAGCACGGGCGTCACCCACATGTGCGCCTTTGAGTGTGGCCACTGCTATCACCTGCCGTGCCTCGAGGAAAAGATGCGCATGTGGAAGCGGTCCGACATCATCGAGCGAACAGGAGACGGCGGCCTCAACCTCAACGCGCTCCGCGAGACGCTCGGCTGCTTTGTGTGCGACCACAGCGCACGCGCCCACGCGTCGCGAACGACCCAAATGGACTCGTTTGTGCGAGACGAGCCTCCGCCGCGCGGCATCACCGAGGACCAGCTGCAGAAAGCCAAGGACGCGCTCACCCTTAAGATGCCAGTCTAATCGCAGAGAAGGATCAGTGTGTGTGTCCCAACCTGTACTGAAGGCGGTCGCTTGTCAGAGGATCGCTTGTCTCCCGTGCGGTGGCGTTCGCTTTAGTCGCCTTCGCTGTCCGTGCGTGGCTGCTGGTGAGTAGCACTCGTTCTCTATGTTTCCTGTTCCGGTGGTTCCTGTCCCTCTGAGTATTCGTTCTGCTCCTGTACACGATGAAGAAACAACCGCCACAACACCTGTGTCGCCATGCACAGCTAATGAAGATTCCCTCAAAGTTCGCATGGTATTATAGTTATCGCAGAGCGGGGTCGCACGATGAACTATAGAGCTAGTAGAGCCACAGCATTCTTTGCCACTGATGCGCTTGGCGTCAGCAACGGTCGAACACGACGATCGCACGAAAGACCGGACATTTACTCGTCGTCCTCGTCGCCACCGTTGGCGGCGGCCGCACGCTGGGCGGCACGGCGACGGGCAACACGACCCTGTGATACAAACAACCGGACACAACACGCATGAGCCTCCATCCAAGATGTCTCTGTGCGGGGTCTGAACAAAACTTACCGGACGGCCCTGGCCGTACGGCGAGTTGACCGTGAAGTCAATGTGCTTCTCCGAGTCGAGGCGCACGAGGAACGACGGGACGTCTACGAGCTGCTTGCCCACACGGATGTGGCGCTGCTTGATCAGCACACGCGCGTGGTGCACCGACTTGGCGAGGCCCTGCTTAAAGACCTTGGTCTGGAGACGGCGCTCAAGGAGCTTCTGCACGTTCAGGCGCAGCACGAAGTCCAACTCGTTCTCCTCCTCCGAGAGAAGACCGTAGCGGGTCAGGCGGCGCAGGAGCGCGGCACCCTCGAAGAGGCGCTTCGGGTCCTTGGCATCGAGCGTGAGCAGCTCACGAGCGGCCTTGCGGAGCTTCGAGAGCATGAACTGCACGCGCCAGATCTCACGCTTGCAGCGGAGGCCGTACTCGCCGAGGAGCTTGAGCTCCTGGTCGAGGCGCTCCTTCTCAAACGGGCGCGACGGCGTGCGGTAGGTCTTACGGTAGTTACGGTGGCGGGAGATCTTCGGCATCTTGGCTTTTCAGCGCGTTCTTTAGCTCTGCGAGAGTGAGCAAAGAGGAGGTCTTCCGAACGCCAAGCCCCCAGCGACCGCGTGCAGCTCAATATGACAAGGGGCCTTCCGCCACCAGCCAACCACTCGCTAAGCGGGCCAGCCAATGAGCTGACTACCTATTTTCAGCCAATGAAATAACCCCAAGAACCTACCCCTAATAGAGCCCCAAGAAAGAGAACTTGTTGTGTGGGGCACCGTGCACTCCAGCACACATGCCGCCAATGTGGGGGGAACGAGATGGGGAACGTGTGTGGATGTGGGGCCTATCTTAAAGGCTCTACCGGATTGGTTCTTCATATTGGGAAGGAGACATCGCGTCTAAAGTACTAGTATTGTTTTAGGTGGAGAAGACATGGGAATGCGCGGAGAAGTGTCGCTGTGGTGACCTTGCCAAAGCGGTCCTAAGGTTGAGTGAAGGTCGCTCGAACGGAATTTCTTCAGAACCAAACAAGTGTTTTCGTAAGTTTTCGTTTTTTTCGGAAATCACGCTATTCAGTCTTGTACAGTACAGCACCCATGGTTCTGCCAGTTGAGGTTCTTAACTGCTAGACGTGCTCCGGTATGTAATCTTGCGAGTGTTTGTTTGTTCTGTGTGTGGTGGTGGCTGGCGGAGCGGAGCGAGCTCGACGGAGTTTCTGCGCACACCGTTGAGAGAAGCGCCGAAAGCAAGCGAATCCTTCCGTACACGCTCGTCACCATGGACAAGGGCAAGGCCGCCGTGGAGAACATGAAGAACATGAAGATGCCCAAGGGCTCTGGCCCGGCTGGCGCGCTGATCAAGTTCGCAGCCGTCGTGGGCGCCGCCGGCTACGGCGTCTACCAGTCGATCTACAACGTGCCCGCCGGTCACCGCGCCGTCGTGTACAGCCGTGTCGACGGTGTCGGCAAGGCCGTGATCGAAGAAGGCACGCACTTCTTGCTGCCTTGGTTGCAGCGCCCGATCATCTTCGACATCCGCACGCGCCCGCGCACGTACGCGTCGCTCACCGGTACTAAGGACTTGCAGATGATCAACATCTCGATCCGTGTGCTCTCCAAGCCCGACCGCGCACGCCTCCACTGGATCTACACGAACCTCGGCCTCGGTACGTCATGATAGTTCACGAGGAGAAACAAACTCTCCTCGCTATTGCCTGAAGTCGTGTGTGTGCATTTGAGGCTGACTTGGCGTTTTATCTTTTCTGTCAGACTTTGACGAGAAGGTACTCCCGTCGATTGTGAACGAGACCGCCAAGCAGGTCGTTGCGCAGTTCACGGCCGCCGAGCTCATCTACCAGCGTGAGCAGGTCAGCCGCATCATCGCGCAGCAGCTCAAGGCGCGTGGCGAGCGTTTCGCGATCCAGCTCGACGACGTCTCGATTATCCACTTGTCGTTCGGCGCCGAGTACTCGGCCGCCATTGAAGCCAAGCAGATCGCCCAGCAGGACGCTGAGCGTGCCCGCTTCATCGTCGAGAAGGCGGTCCAGGAGAAGAAGTCGACGATCATCCGCGCGCAGGGTGTGTCCAAGTCGGCCGAGCTCGTCGGCGAGGCCATTAAGAACAACCCGGCCTTCGTGCAGCTGCGTCGCCTTGAGTCCGCAAAGGAGATCGCCACGGTCATCTCGCGCTCGGCCAACAAGGTCTACCTGAACTCGGACTCGCTCCTGCTCAACCTGATGCACGACCAGACCCGCGACTACATCCTGGGCACCAAGAAGTAAATTCGCGAGGCCTTCCCCTTCCCTTGGGCGGCACTGCTAGGGCATTTTTTTCAGTACACACAGACTCTGGTCGTTTTGAGGACTTGCACGTGTGGCAACGACATGCATATGCAATGTTTGGTCGTTGACATCGAAGGTCCATCTCATCCGCTCTCCATGCATGTCGCCACTTCATCGAAGGATCTCCATGTTCCATCGTTCGAATTCCGATGAACTTGGACAAAACCCGAATTTTGGTGGGTGTTTGTCCATGATTACCCAAAAATCCAGATATTCCAACGTTACTCTCATATGAGAGTGATGGTCTCTATGACTCTAAAAAGCGCTTTTTCCTTGGTTCTGGACCGGTTCGAGTGGTTCTGGAACGACAAGGACCGTGGTCGAACGAAAAGCGGCACGCCCGGCGGATCCTCAAACACCCGCAGTGTGCTTGCGAAACGAGCCGCACGGCAGAGAGGAGGAGCGACAGAGAGGTGACGCACTGTGCCTTCGCTGCCACAGAGGAGATCCACACACACACATCATCACCACAGCACAGCAACCATGGCGAGCGGCAACGGGTCATGGAACGCCGACGACCGGTGGCAAGACTTCTCGGGCGCGAGCGCCGGCGGCAGCGGCAGCGGCAGCGGCTACGACTCGAGTGCCACGAGCGGGCTCGACTTCCCGATCATTCCGACCATCCCGTCGGGCAGCATCGACATTGGCTCGATCGCGCCGGTCTTTGGCGTGGCCAACTTTGACGACGACAACGCCGACTACCTAGATTACGACAAGGCCGGTCGTCCGTTTATGGAGCAGATGAGTGCGTCGTGCGGCGCCGCGTACTTTACCGGCATCATCGGCGGCGGCTTTGTCGGGGCCGCGCAGGGCTTTTCGCGTTCGCCCAGCACCAAGTTCAAGATCCGCATGAACAGCCTGCTCAATGGCGCCGGCATGCGCGGCTCCAAGGCTGGCAACGCGCTTGGCTGTCTCGGTACGTCTTGTTTTTCCATGGATGGCATCAGTACTTGCCATCATGGCTGACTGGAATGTATTTCTTCATTATGTAGCGCTCATCTACAAGGGCTTTGAGTACGTGGCTGACACGGCTGAGATCGAGCGCTTTGTCAAGCTGGACCAGGTCACGCCGATCCTGGCGTCGGCCGCGACGGGCGTGTTCTACAAGTCGACCGCCGGCCCCAAGGCCATGGTGCTCGCCGGTGCGCTCGGCGCTGGTCTCATGACCATCGTGCAGTTTGGCGTGAAGCCGTTCTACCCGCGACTGTAGATGTTTTTGTTGTGGGGACGTTGAATGCGAAAACAAAGAAAACGAACCAAGGAGAGGAGAGCCCGACGGCAGATTCATGGCGGTGCATATTGTTTAATTATCGGGAAAAGGACGCAGAGATTTTCTTTCGACCAGACCAAAGCGATTCAGTAGAGGTGTAAGATGCAACGCGCATCTATTGTCCAGATTGTGGAAGCAGCACTGGAAAGAACAACTGCGCATTTTGTGAACGGGTTGGGTCGGCGATTGGCTGCGGCACAGGCATCTACCCGCATCGAAACACTCCACCCAGCACAATAGTAGTGTAGACCAGTCAGCCTAATGTCCCGTGCTTCTTGTCTGTGTCTCCATCCCGCTTTCCTTCAGTTGTGCGCGGAGAGCCGTTGACGGCCATGACGCTCTCCGAGCGTCCTCGCTGCCACGTCGCTCCAACACGAGGAGTGTAGCCATCTATGTTTCTGACGCGTAATTTACGTGAGCTAAGCCGTATTTTGCATCCATAAATACCGCCACCGTTTCAACGTTCAAGCCACTTGGTCCACAACATCATCCGGACTTGTATGGACCTGGTTGAATGGTCCATATTGAACAGCTATGTATCACGTGACGTCAGTGACGTCACGTCGCTGTCCCCTTCTGGCCAAAGGGACCAGAAACCCTCAAAACAAATGGCAGTCTTCCACGTCGAGCTTGCTTCCCGCGCGCGTCCATTCCCATGCAGCGAGCGCCCACTCCAAGACGTGGGACCCTCCATTTCTCAACGTTCCCTCCTGCCTTGTTGGCGCGTTCTCTAGTCATCTCCATTGACCGCCGCCGCCCTTTAGAAAGGCCCGAGCTGTTGTTGACCGTGGGACGCTTTCGCCTTCTGCCAGCACACGCCGGGCTGGATAGCGCCGATTCCGTTGCGTCTCTCCTCAAGCTGTGTTCTCTCCTCGAGTCATGGACCATGGCTCTCGGTGGAAGCCGTCAGTCGCGAATTCACCCACCAAAGCCACCGCGCACCACCCGCATCTCCCGCGCACCATGAAGCTCGTTGCGCTGCTCGGTCTCGTGGTGAGCCTCGCGCTCAGCGTCGCGTTCGCCTACGCGGATGCCAGCCAAGAAGCGATCTTCAACGTCGACGTCGACGCCGGCGCGAATGTGACGACCATGATCCAGCGCCGCGGGTACACCGTCGAGGAGCACCATGTCGTCACGGCTGACCGCTACGTGCTCACGATGTACCGCCTGCCCAAATCCTACGACGAGACCCAACAGAACAAGCTCGCGGCGCCCAACAAGCCCGCCGTGTACCTCATCCACGGGCTGTTGGACAGTTCGTTCACGTGGGTTAGTAACTTCCGGAACCAGAGCCTCGCGTACCTGCTCGCCGATGCGGGGTATGACGTCTGGCTCGGCAACAACCGCGGCTCGACCTGGTCGCGCAAGCACTTGGACCTGTCGGTCGAGGACGACAAGTTCTGGGATTTTTCGTGGGAGGAAATGGGCAAGTACGACCTGCCGGCCATGGTCAACTACGTGCTCAAGACCTCGGAGCGCCCGACGCTCAGTTACATTGGCCACTCGGAAGGCACGACGCAGGCGTTCGTAGGCTTCTCGCTCGACCAAGGGCTCGCCAAGAAGGTCTCGTACTTTGGCGCGCTGGGCCCGGTCGCGTGGGTCGCCGAGTCGACGTCGCTGCCGTTCCAGCTGCTTGCTAAATCCTATGTCGACAAGTGGCTCGATGCGTTCGGCGTCGGCGAGTTCGGCTCGCGCAGCCGCATCTTCCACGACATTATCAACACGTACGGCTGCGCGATCCCGCAGGCGCCCTGTGACAGCATCATCCAGTTCGTCGTGGGCAACGCACAGAACCTCAACGCCTCGCGGATCCACGTGTACATCTCGCAGACACCGGCCGGCACGTCGGTCAAGACCATGGCCCACTACGCGCAGAACATCCGCGCCAACACGTTCCGCCGCTACGACTATGGCTGCGCGTGCTCCAAGCTGCTGCCGTTGGCCGTGTGCTCGTCACTCATCTGCAAGAACAAGCTAGTGTACGGCGCCTTTGAGCCGCCGGCCTACGACTTGGGGGCCATGAAGTACCCGCGCACGTCGCTCTTTGAAGGCGAGCAGGACGCGCTCGCCGTGCCGGCCGACGTCGCCAAACTGCGCAAGGCACTGCCCGCCGGCACCATTATCGCCGAGACGACCATCCCGCAGTTCAACCACCTCGACTACTCGTGGGCCATCACGGCCAAGACCACGCTCTACGACTCGCTGCTCGCCGAGATCCAGCGCTTCGAAGGCAAGGGGTACTAAAGTTCGTCCCGTGGGTCGTAGAGTTGACCACAACAATCAATGAATCAATGAGTTGAAAAAGCCGTGTGTGGCCATGTATATTTACTTCTTCGTCTTGCCACAGCCGGTGCCGCCGGCGATGCGCAGGCACTTGGTGGACGGCCAGAGGCTCAGCACGTTGGTCATGACGGTCCAGCAGAACGCAAAGACGACGTAGCCGATCGTGAACGTGCCCAACAGCTTGGACTTGCGGCCGTGCTGCTTGAGCGCGCGCGCCTCGGCCTTTTGGCGCGGCAGCCAGATCACGAACGCGCAGGACGCAATGTTGAACGCGTACGCGATGAGGTACGCGTAAGTGACGTCCATGCGCACGTGGTGCGTGTCCTTCTTGATGAACGCGCGCTCGATGTCAAAGTACGAGTCGACCGACTTGGTGACGACCGTGCCAAAGGGCGTGCCGAGCGCCGACAAACTGATGACCACGCCCATGATCGTGGCCTCGCGGCCCACGTCGGTGATCTCGTTGACAAACATGTTGGCGATAAAGTCGCCCATGGTGTCCGGGAAGCCCTCCAAAAGCGGCACGCCGAGCCAGAACCACTGGCTGCGCACGACGTCCCAGACCGTGAGGAACGTCGGCACCATATCGATCGCGACCACGAGGAACTGGCACACGATGATCATCGAGCGCCAGCTCCACTGGAGTCCAAAGCGGCGCACGAGGTAGAGCGAGAGGAACGAGACAAAGTACGAAATCATGTCGGCGAGCCCGCTGTTGAGCGGCGTGACGCCGGCCCAGTCGCTCTGGATCGCGCTAGCGGCCGTGACGTTGACTTGCGAAAACACTTGGCGGAAAAACTTGTACGCAACGACTTGGTACATGACTTGGCTCTGCATGAACTCGTACAGGTACGCAAAGATGTCGGCGAAACCCGTGTACGGGGCCTTCTCTTCGGTCATGCAGAACCACGCGAGCGGCAGCACCATGAGCGAGAACGCTGCGCAGATGGCCATGATCCAGTTGAAGCCGATGGACCACGAAAAGTCGCCGCCGTAGTCGGCACTGTTGAGCGCGAGCCCCGTGAGGAACGACGAGAGGATCAGCGCGATCTGGCGCACGCCCGAGATCGTGGCCTGTAGCGTGCCGCGCACGCTCTCGGGCTCGCGCTGCGCGAGCTCGATCGTGTAGCCGTCGGCGGCGCCGAACGCGATGACCGTGCCGATGTTCGCGAGCACCATGAACACGATGAGCTTGACGCCGCGGTCCGAGGCCGAAAGATCGATGGTCTGGAGTTGCTTGGGCGTGAGCTTGTCGAGCGCCTTGCCACGGAGCTTGGGGTCCATGTAGTACGGTTCTCCGAGCGGCACAACGGCCATCACGAGGCAGCACACGAACGCGAGGCCCCAGCCGATGATCATGTAGGGCCGACGGCGGTACCCGAAGAGCGGGCAGCAGTCGCTGAAGATCGCGGCGAGCCAGCGCATCGCGCGCGGGATACGCACGAGCGCGGACGCCGTCGACACGAGCACGGCCGACATCTGGAGGTAGTTGTTGAGCACCGAGTAGGTGGCCTGGTAGACGGCGCCGTAGACGACGCCGACGGCCACGTAGTGCGCGAGCAGACCGAGGTGCTGGCGCGAGTACGCCGACGGCGTGCCGCCGGCGCGCAGCGCGCCGTTTTCCAGGTCCACGGACTCGGCGAGCGGTGTCTTGACTTGGTGGAAAGCGGGCGACTTGGTACCGTCCACGAGGA
>JAADXJ010000759.1:0-14891 GCA_023337735.1 Pythium biforme
GATCCTGTTGAACAACCGCAACGATCGTGTGATGGTGTTGACGACGCATTTCATGGACGAGGCCGACATTTTGGGTGACCGTATCGCGATCATGTCTGAGGGAGAGCTTCGGTGTTGCGGTTCGTCGTTGTTCTTGAAGAACCGCTACGGCGCCGGCTACAACTTGACCCTCGTGAAGGATGACAAGACGTGCAACGACAGCGAAGTGATTCAGCTCATCAAGTCGTTCGTGCCCAACGCTAACGTGTTGAGTAACGTTGGCAGTGAGATCGCATTTCAGCTCCCTCTCGAGAGTTCGTACATGTTCGCTGTTATGTTTGGCGAGCTCGACCACCGTCTCTCTCAGTTGGGTCTGCTCTCGTACGGTGTTTCTGTGACGACGTTGGAAGAAGTGTTCATCAAGGTAGCGGAAACCGGTGACGAAGATCACCAGCACACGCTGAACAAGAACGCTCGAACCGTATCGTCTGTGGATCCCAGCCCCTACGTGCTGTCTGAAGACGCGGCTCAACATCGGGGTGTGCGAAAAGACGAAAGTATGTTCTCATCTCACCTGCATGCACTACTGCTGAAGCGTTTCCGCGTCGCCAAGCGCGATCGCCGCATGTTGCTCTTCAGCACGTTCTTGCCAGTGCTGTTGCTACTGGCTGGTTTACTCCTTCTCAAGGGCAGCAGCTCCACAAAGAGCGATCCCAAGCTTGAACTGTCGACTGCATCGTTTCCAGAACAAGAAGGAACCATGGTACCATTCACGTGCGCCAACGAAGGCGACAAATGGTGCGACGCGGTTATGTCATCGGGTGTGTTTACGGGCGGTGTGGCATCATCTATCAAGAACGACGCCACCATATTGTCGGTTACGTCTCCTTCATCGGTGTTCGGGGTTTCGTACTCGTCAAATGCCAACACGTCGGATGTCGCGGCGTCTACTCTCGGTTTCGGTCAAATGCTCTACAATCGTGGCTACGGCAAGAATGGCCAGAACATCGTTCCGAATCAACTTGGCGCGTACTTGGTGCATGGAGAAGATACGCAGAACGTCTTCGCGTACAATATCTTCGTCAACTCGACGGCAACCCACGGCGCACCCATCTTCAAGGCCTTGGCGGATCAAGCTTTGTACCGCTTCTTTGCTTCGAACTCAACTGCTGTTTCGTCGTTGAACGTGCAACTGAAGGTGAACTCCCACCCGCTACCGCTGAGCGCGTCAAGTGTGGCGCTGTTCAGTTCGTTCATATCGTTCGCGGCGTGCCTCTTCATTGTGATCGCGTTCACATTCTTCCCCGCCTCCATTGTGGTCTTCCTGGTCAAGGAGAAGCAATCGGAGCACAATGCCAAGCACCAGCAGCTTGTGTCCGGCGTCTCACTCGGTGCGTTTTGGTTGTCGAACTACCTCTGGGACCTCGCGATGTACGTCGTGCCTTGTGTGGCTGCTCTCGTGCTCATCCAGCTCTTTGATGTGTCCTCGCTGACGGGTAACGACTGTATCACGTGCTCCTCGTCGACCTATCCGGCTGTGATCCTGCTGTTCGTCCTCTTCGGACTCGCCATTTGTCCGTTCACGTACTGCATGTCGTACCTGTTCAAGGAGCACGCGTCGTCGCAGACCTACACGATCATGATCAACTTCATCATCGGCATGATCCTCATGGTCGTGTCGTTTGTCATGGACGTGGTCGAGTCGACGAAGTCCGCGAATGAGTATCTTGTCTTTCTGTGGCGTCTATCTCCGCTGTTCAGTCTTGGCAACGGGCTGCTCAGCTTGACGGTGAATGATCTGACTTCGATCATGTCGAGTGACAAGGACATCAAGAGCCCGTTTTCAGGCGACTTGATGGGCTACGAGCTTTTGTACCTGGCAGCGTCCACCGTCGTGTATGGTGCCCTTGCGGTGGGCATCGACTTCGCACTCACGTTCCCCACGATCAAGGACATGACTGCGGGTGACCATAGCGTCGAGCATGAGACGTATGACGAGGACATCGACGTCGCTCGTGAAGCGGAACGTGTTCACAGTGGTGCCGCTGACGCGGAAGCTGTGGTGCTCAAGCGTCTTCGCAAAGTGTACAAGGGCGGCAAAGTTGCTGTGCGCGATCTATCGTTCGGTCTCAAGAAGGGCGACTGTTTCGGGTTCCTTGGTATCAACGGCGCCGGCAAGACCACCACGATGAAGATGCTCACGGGCGATGTAGTTCCCAGCTCAGGGACAGCAACTCTCAGCGGCTTTGACATTCTGACGCAGCAGATCGACGTGCGTCGCCAGATTGGGTACTGCCCGCAGTTTGACGCGTTGTTCGACTTGCTCACCGTCCGTGAGCACCTCGAGTTGTTTGCTCGCATTAAGGGTATTTCACGCAACGATTTGGACAACGTTGTGACCGACAAGATCCATCAGCTCAACCTCGCGTCGTTTGAGGACAAGCTCGCGGGCAGTCTGTCGGGCGGCAACAAGCGAAAGCTCTCGGTGGCGATCGCCATGATTGGGAACCCGCAGATCATCTTTTTGGACGAGCCATCGACCGGTATGGACCCTGTTTCGCGTCGCTTCATGTGGGATGTCATCGCTGGCATCTCTACGCGTGGTAAGTCTTCGACGATCGTGCTGACGACCCACAGCATGGAAGAGTCGGAGGCGCTGTGTTCGCGCGTAGGTATCATGGTCGGCGGTCGCATGCGCTGCCTCGGCAGTGTGCAGCACCTGAAGAACAGGTTTGGCGATGGATTGGTGCTCGATGTGAAGATGGCAGCCCCTGAAGCCGAGGAACTCGACACGGTCGTTCAGAATCTGTTTGGCGGCTTCGACGGGGACCAGGCGATGTATGTCACCGAGATGGAACTGCAAGACAAGTGTAGCGCGTTTGGCTCGACGGAGTATGCGGAACGCGTTACGCCTTCCCACCCGACGGGCTACAGCCTGGCCGCCGCGATGGAGCGCGATGGCTTTGTGCGCGCGCCAGCGTTCTGCTCGTGGCTCGTGGAGGAGAGCCGTTTCGATGCGCTGGAAGAATTCTTGCTGGGCTCTTTCGGTGCCAAGAACGTAGTGATCATGGAGCGACAAAACGACTTTTGCCGGTTCAAGCTGCGCGGCTCGACCAACCAGCTCAAGCTGTCGAAGGTGTTTGAGCGCATCGAGCGCGTCAAGGCTCCCATGCACATCCGCGAGTACAGCGTCTCGCAGACGACACTCGAGCAGATCTTCAACCAGTTTGCAAGCCAGCAGGCCGAAGAGAAAGGTGCGGCGCGTGGCATTATGACCAACTAGTGCGGCATAAGGAGCTGGGCTCTGGAGGCAGCTCTCTTCTCATCAAGGATTTACATATTTCTTCACTCCCTACGTATACGTCATCTGGATTTGAGCCGATCTGTTTTGGGTTCCACGTTTTCAGGATTCGCCAACAGTCGTCGATTTCCCAACCTCCCGTGCCAAGGTCAACATCTCATCCAATCTTCCATCTTACTATGCTGGACGTTGCCGCGCATATGCTGCTGCTGCAACGGCAGGCGCAGATCAAGCGCGAGCGCCCCGCCGACGATTCGTTCCTACCGCTCTCACTGACGGTCGCGTGTCTGTTGCGTCAGCTACCTGCGGGGCTTGCGCCGCCCGCAGGCATTCTGTCGTTTCACCAGATCGACCGGCTGCCCATCGAGATGCTCGAGCAAAAGCTCGTGCAACTACTCTACGGCGAAAGCGCCGACGCGTTGCCGCCGCGGGGAAGCGCGATGCTCGCGCGCGCCTTTGAGTTGCTACGGGCGATGGTCGTGTACGTGAAGACGACACGCGCGATGCTCGCGCTGTGCCACGACCACCTCACCGACCAGCTCTCGGCCGCGCAGACCACACAGGCGCTGATCGAGTCGGTCGTGGCATCGCTGGGCGTGGCAACCGAGGAAGACAACGACGACGACGTCGCGCTTCACGGTGCCGCTGAAGGCGGCCAACAAGACGATGCCGATAGCCAAGTGGATATCGATAAAGCGTCGAACGAGCTGTGGTACGAGAGAAGCGATCATGAGGACCAACCAGGCAGTGGCTCGAGCGAGAGTCGAAGGGACAGTGATCAGGGCTCCTCGCCGCATCGACGCCAGCAGCCTCGCGTCCGATCCAGTCGTGCCAACCGATCACGCAGAAGACAGAGTGCGGGAAAAGTGGGCATTCCGCCGGCGCCAGCATCAAT
This sequence comes from Pythium biforme, assembly GCA_023337735.1. Taxonomy (NCBI): domain Eukaryota; phylum Oomycota; class Peronosporomycetes; order Pythiales; family Pythiaceae; genus Pythium; species Pythium biforme. The sequence goes on from JAADXJ010000759.1 coordinate 4,176, forward strand.
AGGTAAGCAACGCTCACCAGCGACGACAGTTCCTGAGGCTGGCATGACGATCGATCCATCCGGCATCATGAAACGCGCGCTGGCGCGAGATGCCGGGGACGGCGCCGCGATCATCGGAATCATGAAAAAGTACCCAGAGGATGCGCGCATCCAGACCCACGGCGTGCGCGCGCTCAAGAGCGCAATCCGCAAGTTCCCCTTCCATTCGCCCAATCAGCGGCCCGCTCGCGTCTCCGACAGCGATGAAGACGACGAAGTAGTAGAAGCAAAAGACCCACACAGGTCTCCATCTGATCCAGAGGAGATGCAGCGCCGCGAGGTCGTGCAGCTCGTGCTCCACACGATGAAGCGGTTCCCAGACCACCTCGCGCTGCAGAGAGATGCGCTCTTCTGCCTCTTGGAGTACGTGAGCCGCGCGGACGAGCATGTCGCGACGATCGCATCGCTCGGCGGCATCGTGTCCATCATGGAGGCCATGGCCCGGCTGCCCGACGATGAAGAAGCGCAGATCGCGGCGCTGTCAGTGCTGGGCCATCCGACGCTCGCCGAGGACTCGGTCGTGCGCGTGAACCCAGAGAGCCGCCGGCTCGTAATGTCGGCGATGCGGCGCTTCCCGCTGAGCGAGCGCCTCCAAGGGCTCGCGTGTCTCGCGCTCGCGAATCTCAGTCTGCGCCAGGACGACTCGATGCGCGAAATCGTTGCGCGCGGCGGGCTCGAGCTCGTCGTGGCCGCGATGAACCGCTTCAGTGACGTGAGTCTGATCCAGGCCGCAGGCAGCTGGCTGCTCACCACGGTGAGTACCAAGGACGGTGCGTTTGAGTATGGTCGGTAGAAGTGTTAGTCCACAGTGTACTGACGACTTCTATGTGGTGAACAATAGACGAGATGCTGGCGGCGTGTCTCGACGCCGGCGGGCTCCCTCCGTGCGAGCGCGCACGCGTGCGCTTCGCCGCGGACCCGCGCGTGCAGCAGCACGCCGTGCATGCCATCGAGAGCCTAGTGCGCGACGTCCCCGAGCAAGTGGCCAAGCGCAGCGGCGAGCCAGCGCCCCCGGCAGCAGCGCCCGAGTGCTGCCTCCAATGACAAATGACAGAACTGGTATTGCAGTGTAGCCATGCTGGAACAGGGGTACAAACGGTACGAACCCATATCAGTTAAGGATCCAGTCGCACATATGTTCTTAACTGCTGTGTGCAGTCACTCCGTCGGGAAAAGAAGGAAACCCACCACGTCAGACAGATACAGGGGAAGATGCGGTCGCTCCGCGACGTCGGCGCCGCGACGCGCCCCCCGCCTTTAGCCGACACTTCCCATCGCGCCAGTCGCACGCGCCTGTGCTCACTGCGTCTGGTGGTGCTTTTCGCCGCGCTTTTCGTGGTGCTGTGCGCGCTGCCACAGCCCGCGCGTGCGATCATCACGCCCGACGAGCCGACGCCGCCCAAGCCCCCGACGGCGGCGGGCGACCAGCCGCCAGCAACTACAGCCGCAACACCAGTGCCAACGACGACGGCGGTCCGTGCAAACGGCGCTACCATCGGCGGGACTATGGCCGTGACGGACGCGTCCACGGCCGCCGAGGCGAAGGACACGACCACGAGCAGTGGCCGTTCGGCGGCACCAGTGGCGGCGGCCACGGCGCACCCCCCGTCGGCCACGACGACGACATTGACGCCGGCACCCGGAAACAATAAGCCAACACAGAGTGCTGGCAGCGCGGGCGACAGCGTGGTCGTGGGCGAGAAAGACGCAGAGAAGGCGAGCGCCACGAACGAGAGAGAACCTCCTGCGGTGACGACGCCACCGCCAGCACCGCCAGCGCCGCCGTCGCCGCCCAAGACCTCGACCGTGGAAGTCCTCCATGAGGTGAGGAATGGCTCTACGCATAAGAAAGGTGATGATGATACAAATTGCTGACGTGTGTTGTGTGGCGACTGCCGTAGCGGTACGTGCGCGGTCGCGGCGCGAGCGGCGGCGAGTACTTTGACGACGACGATCCGGACGACCGCGACCTCTTCGCGTCGAGCTCGTTTGAGATCGAAGACTCGGACGCCGACGCCGGCGGCGCGCCCGGCAGTGGCAAGCGCCAGAACTACGCGTCGCTGGACGCCGGTGCGACGATCCTGGACTCGTCCCCGGAGCTCAAGAGCCCGACGAACCTGCTCGTGCCCGACAAAGACCGGTACATGCTCATGCCGTGCGAGAAGCCGCGCAAGTGGGTCGTCGTGAGCCTCTCGGAGGACGTCCACGCCGACGCCATCGCGGTCGCGAACTTTGAGAAGTTCTCGTCGACGGTCAAGGCGTTTATCGTGCTGGGCAGCGTCAACTACCCGACCGACACGTGGTTCGTGTTGGGCAACTTCACGGCGGCCCAACAGAACGGAGAACAGATCTTCCCGCTCGACTCGCAGCACCACGTGCGCTACATCAAGCTGCGCTTCTTCTCGCACTATGGGTCCGAGTACTACTGCACGCTGAGCCAGCTCAAGTACGTTTGCTGTCTTGTTCAATGGTAGGACCAGTACGACTGATGGACTGCGTGATGATGTGTTCATCGATGACAGAGTCTACGGAAGGACGTTTACTCAGGTCATCTCCCAGCTCGAGAAGAGCATCGACGCCGAAGGCGCGTTGGAAATGGTGGCACTCCCGTTACCGACCGCAAACACCTATCGGAGTCAGGAAAGCGGCGAAGCAGGGTCTTCGTTTGGCGACCACGACCTCAATTCTGAGCATCCCACAGTACCATCCGTGCCCTCGCATCAGTGCCCTGCAGAAAACGTGATCCTCAACATTGTCACGGCCGCGAGGACGCCGAGCCCCTCATGTTCCATCTTGGGTGCACCGAAGCAATCGCCCGTGAGGACCCCACCGTTTCTGCCGCAGCCAACGCGCACGGACTACCAGCCCGAGACCGAGTTGACAACGCGTGAGTTGGCGGCGCTGGAAGCACTTGGTCGCCATGTGGACCCCCAGCACGCGGCGGGTAGCCCTTCCAGTGCACTATCAAATGGGTCTACTAACACTGGGGCAACGACGACGACCCGAAGCAACGGATCTGCTTCGGCAGTAACTCCGACGCCTACGACGACATCTGCACTACACGCGCAAGGACTGGGTCGACTAGAGAGCATCTTTGTTCGCATCACCAAGAAAAGTACGTGCGTGCCTGTGTTTCTACCACAATTCACCAATGTGTGAACGTTTCTCACTGCATTCTCCTTGGACTGCAGTTCAACAGCTCGAACTGAACCAGAGCTTATTTGCAAGGCAACTCGAAGAAACCCAAGCGCAGCAAAAAGCACTAACAACCAGCCTCCACACGAAGCAAGACGCGCTTGCCGCGCAGATGCAAGACATCCGGACGATTCTCACTGACATGGTACGTCGTTTGTGTATTTCAAGACTGCGATTCTGCATGAACTAACTGGCGGACCAATGTTGTGTGATCGATTCGAAGCGCGCTCGCATGGATCGTGAGTCTGCCAGCAACGAGCAGTATCACCGCCTTGTGGATGAACTCCGCAAGGAAAATGTCGCGCTGTGGGTACGTGTCTCGATTGTGCTGTACTTGCCAGTATCTACTGGTGCGAACTGTCTCTGATCACCTTCTCTTGGTATGCAGAACGAGATGCTAATCGTTCGCGAAGTGATCACGACAATGAAGGCCGCGATCCTATGCGCGCTTGCTCTCTCGGCGTGCATCATCGTATTCTATTTGCTTCGGCTGTTGCTTCGCTGCATTCAGAGCGCGAAGCGTCGTGCAGACCTGCGCGAGTGGTTTTGGCGAATGGAATCGATGACACAGCAGCAGAACGAAGACACCGACGCGAACGCCCCCGAACCCGTGCATAACGAACCGGTTGGATCCTGGCGAGTCAACTACAAGAAGCAGTTTGGGTCATCGTGGGACGACTCAGCGATCGAGCGGAAAACTCTGCTGCGAGATTTGCTGGACGAGGAGGCGTCGTCTCTTCAAACTGTGCACGGAGGCCACCGAAACAAACGCATGCGCACGGCGTCACTCGTGAATCCGCCTAAGCTGACGGATCTGGTGGTGCAAATGGAGTTGGCGCATCTCGCCGCCGAGTCTGGTACATTTGCTGCCGATTCCGACATTGCAGTGAAAGAGGAATTTGGCCCCGGTGAGCAAGTCAGTGCTATCGATCCCAATCAAGGTGAGTGAGCACCTGAGCGCTTTCTTAGATGAAGAAAATTGCATCCTATTTATATAGACGCACCCATCAATCCCGTGGCGCCTCCTCCTGTGCAAGTGTGAAGCAAAAGCGAGATCAACAGGACGTGTGGAGCGATAGCTGGTGGCGGACGTCAACCATCCAGCAACTATGGAGCACGGAATGGTTCGACGCCCGTCGACAACCGAGTCGACAGCGTCCAGCGGCTGCGACGTGACATTCGACGACCTCGATGACAGCCAAGTGTTCGCGTATCTCGATGAAGGCGATGAGAACGGGTCGATGAAGCCGGCGGCGTCTCGCACGTACGTTTCAGGGTGTGATGCTACTAATGTTGCCATTTCAAGGGAACTGACCGACAGATTCTATGAACTGAGCAGGGTGGAGTTCCGTCTGGATTTCTCCTCGCGTTTGAACCCAATGCCTACTGCTTCATCGCCGACGTCATCTCCTGTGATGTCCAGAAGATCCAGCACCAACTCTCTCGAAACTGCGACGACCAAGCAGTCGAGTGCGAGTTCCACGGCCGGGAGAGTCTTGCAGCGCTCGCCGTCAATGCGGTCGAATACCTTGCCATTCCGAAAACGACTATCCAGACGGCCGTCAGAGCCTGTGCCCGATGCCTCTATCGCCGCAGCTCTTGCCAAGTCCACGGCCGTACGGCCAGCGTCACCTCCGTCTTCACCAGTCGCATCCTCACCTCCCCATGCTCCACCATCATTACCGGCATCAGTCGGTCCTTCGATCGGATCGTCGAAATCGTCGGTCTCTCCAACACTGAAACCATCAACACCTGGTGTTGATGACGCGATGCTGTCAGCGCACAACGCTGCGATGACTGCCGCGGCCTCGGAGATCGACAAACTGCACGCAGAGAACGAATCGTTGCAAGAAGCACTCGTAGCGGCGCGGTCAAATGATGCCGAGCTACAAGCGCGAGTACGTCTCGCTGAGCAGCAGAACGAATCGTTATCAGACCAGCTGATCGCGGTGCAAGAGGCGTATGAAGCGAAGCTTCAGTCTGCGTACGAGAACGCCGCAGCCGAACGCGAGCAGTTGCAGAGCCAAAAGGAATCCGAGTTTCAGGCACTACGAGAACACAGCGACCAAGAACGAGAAATGCTTGAGCGAGAGATGAAAGCGGCCGTCGCCAAAATCGAAAGCGATCTTCAGAGCGATGCGGACCAACTACAGCGGCTTCTGCGAGACGGTAAGGACCAAACCAACGCGCTCAAGACGCAGATCGCGACGCTCCAGGCTGAATTGAAAGCATCGCAAGCCGAGAAGCAGCAACTGTGCCAATCGGACGCCTCTCTCGCTTCAAACTGTGAGTCACTTCAGCGCAGTTCAGACCATTGGGAGGCAGAATGCCAACGCCTCCAAGACCAGGTCCACCAGTTGCTGCACGAACAAGCGGACGCACGGCGGCGTGAACACGCGGAAAAGCAAGAGAACGAGCGGAGGCAGGCGCTACAGAAGGCCGTCCAAGAGCGATTTACGTTGCAGGTGCAGCAGTTACAATCTCAACTGAAGACGTTGGCCGTCGGAACAAGGGAGATGATGAAGGCGGAAGTCAAGAAAACGTCGCAACTCTTCACGTGCGTGCAACAGCAAGCCAGCGAACTGGCAATAAAGCACAATGAGAAGGCGATGGCCCTCGTAGCCAAGCAGAATCGCATCATCCAACTTGAGACGCAGCTCAAGAACGAGCGACAAAGCGTCATGCAGCTCGACACATCCCTCACGAAAACGACGCGGGTCATGCAAAAGAAAGACGAGAACTTCCGGTCCAAGTATCAGGAGCAGAAAGAGTACCTGGACATCACGGTGGCTGTGCGACACGGACTGATAAACGAGCTTCAGAACAAGAAGAAGAAGCTGGAAGAGATGGAGATGCAACTCAGAGAAGTGATGCGCGCAAAAGAAGCCGTCGACAAGAAGAACCAGCACCTGGTGCAGCAAGTCAAGATAATGCAGCACGTCCATGCGCGCGAGATGGAGCAGGTGGCGTTGACGCGACAACAACAGCAATGTGACACGAGGAGGCGCAACAGTAGCGGCAGTTGCACCAGTGGGACAGGCGCGCCCATTCCGCAGCGAGGGCAGAGAGCGAAAGGTGCTATCGTGGCCACCAGCAGCAGCGGTCGGAGCGTCGGGGCGAGTTACAAGTTTTCTTCGCTGATGCGGGAGCCGCCGGTAGCGAGGACGGCGCCGAGTACAGTCGTGACACCAAGGGACAGTGCGGAACTTGCACCGATAGATCAAGCCCGCGACGCCTGTGAAGAACGCTGCGAGGATGACCGCCGACGGCGATGGCTGCCGGAAGATGACGTGTTCGCGGCCGAAGGTGCGTGGGCGGGATGACGCTGGGGGAGATCCCGTACGCGTATGGAATAAGACGGTTGCTAACGCGTTCACGGGGGGTCGTTGTTTGGAAACGAGTAGAATGGCGCGAGTTCGTCGAGGTGGCGACTTTGCACGAAGCTGAGTGCCGGTTCCAACAAAAGCAGCAGCCGTCGCAGTCGCATCGGACATCCTGAATACGGACGGATTCGTTCGCTTGGGGGACTTTGGGATCACTGTCATTTGTAGCTATATCACGATAGAGAGGTTTGGGCCCAGTCGCTCAGGCACGCCCTCTCCCAGTCGGCAGCAGCAAAGTCTGTCCGTTGGCCTCTGTGCGTCATAATCACGACCTGTTTTACACCATGCATGGTCTTGGAGTACGGTAACCTGGAAGCCATCACGGGTTACAGCAGGTACTGTACCCGTGGGAGTCCCCCAGACGAGTCACATGTCCAACGCGGTGACGGTGGCAGATAACCTGAGGCCCTTCCATGCGGTATGGCCTCACGACAGCAGCAATTCCTGTTTGGAGGTGCGCAACCCATTCCTGGACCGGCAAGGCCATCACCACTTGGATTGCGGCATGTGTGGCGATAAAAACGGCTAAAAGAGATAGAACAGTACTAGGAGGTCCGAGTGCTTCTACGTTTGATGTTGTTTACGGTGTTATAACATAATCTAACATATCATTAGAGGCAAATACCGGTACGTGGCGGACAAACCCTAACGACATGGGTTCGGGGCCATAATCATCACTCCCCTTGCCCACTGTGGGACAATTCCACCATCAACCAGATGATGCGAATCATTTTCGTCCAATCCACGGTTGATAAATTGTCACGCCCGCTAACCAGCGAACGAATCGAGATGTCCCACTCCCTCGTAAATGGCACCATATTACAGTACACAAATTCCTGTTTAGATTTAATATACTGATATAAAGAACCTTTCAGTTCAGCATAAACCGCAGAGAGATGCTTGTGCTGCCCTGGCTTTCACGCCTCCCTGGGTTTGTTGCCCAGAGGGGTCTTCGGCATCGTTCTCTCGCGTGGAGGACGTGTTCGATCCAACAAACGCAAGCGCCTCCCCAATAAATGCACACTTCCCAACACGCGTCCACCAAAGCGCACGCTGACGCCAACGCCCAACGATCGCCAACTTTCAACGTTGGTACATATCGAGGCGTAGCCGTTGTTTGTTGGTGACCGCCACTCTCGTTTCCCCTCCCCAACGTGCACCGCGCGGCTTGAGCGAAAGGGAAACCTCCACGACCGTCAGTCATGCCCGGCAGCGACCTGGACGCCATGCTGCCGGCGCCCACGGCGGCGTCCCCAGCGAACGCATCGCCAGACCTGTCGGTGCGCCGCACGACGCCCATGTTCATCCGCACGCTGCTCTGGAAGAACTGGGTGCTCAAGAAGCGCCACCCGATCGCGACGTTCCTGGAAATCGGGCTCCCGTGCCTCTTCATTTTGCTCATGGGCGTGCTCAAGAACCAGGTCACGGACGTCAACGTGCCCGCCGGCTGGAGCTCGGACCTGGGCTCCGAGGCCGACGACTCGGTCGGATCGTCCTACAACCTCTTCCAGCCCTACGGCTCGTTCGTCACGTGGGTCCCGACCAGCCTCCCGCGCTTCTACATGCACGAGACCACGCTCACTGGCGTGCTGCTCGGCCTCGGCCTGCAATCGTACGCCGATGGACTCAAGCTCAACGAGCTCTCGGACACGGACCTCGCGGCGTGCAGCGCAGGCGTCGTCGTGCGCGGCGCCGTCTCGACAAACGTGTCATCGCCCTACAAGGTGCCCGACGTGTGCGCCGGCAAGATCGTGCCGTACAAGATTGGCATCGCGCCCGACACGGAGTTTACGCGCGAGTACTTCATGCAGACCATGGACCAGTGGTACCCGCGCATCAAGCTGCTGAACGCGTCGGGCGCGCCTGAGATCCCGTCGTTCCGTGACAGTGTTGAGTTCTTCAAGACCGCCGACGAACTCCAAGACTATGTGTCCAGCAAGAGCTACGGCAATGACCTATCCAAGCCGCGCATCTACGGCGCGATCGTGTTCGACCAGTACCCGAACAGCAGTGACGACATTGGAAAGTTCCAGTCGATCGAGTACAGCTTGCGCCTCAACTCGACGCTCGGCCGCCGCGGCGTGACGGGTTTGATCCCGCGCACGATCGGCGATCCGCCGGCACTGTTTCCGTTCCAGAAGAGTCTCAGCGTGGACTACTACTCGCGGTACGCGATCAGTGGCTTCATGACGCTGCAGACGCTCGTGACGCGTTTCGTGACATGTATGCCTGAATGGGACAAGACCAACAAGAAGACGACGGGCAAGTGCCAGCGCGCGCAGGCGACCGCAAAGAACTCGACTGAGCTAGACGCCAAGCTGCTTAAATCCATGGACGACGACATTCGCATCCAGCTGGCGGTTTCCACGCTCTTAGGCAAGAGTAACTCCTCGCGCAGATCGTCCGCAGGTAGCCCGAACTTGCTGAACGAGCTCTTGGGCCTGTCGGGTGAAGCTTCCAACCTCACCTTTTCCTCGTTGCTCGCCCTCACCACTCCAAGCGTCCGTGAAGCATTCCTCAAGCCGCTTCGCCAGGTTCCTCAGCCGCTGATCGGCGCGGCCGTCGCGCCATTTCCGATTGACAACTACGTCAGCTCGCCGTTCTACGATCAAGTCAAGAACGTGTTCGCGCTTGTCTTCATCCTCGCGTACTTGTACTGCATTTCGCGTGTGCTGGTGATTTTCATCCAGGAGAAGGAATCTCGCATCCGCGAGTACATGAAAATTCTCGGTGTGAAGGAGAAGGCCATCATCATCTCATGGTACATCACGTACGGCCTGATCTTGTTGGTTGGCACTTTCTTGCAAGCGCTCGCCGGTCTCGTTGGTTTGTTCGCGAACAGCTCGCTGCTCATCGTCTTCATCTTCTTCTTCCTCTTCGGCTTGAGTGTTCTGTCGTTTGGCTTCATGATCAGCACCATCTTCAGCAAGGCTCGCGTCGGTGCCTTTGTCGGAATGGTGATGTTCTTTCTGATGTACTTCATTTCGGCTGCATTCACCCCGCAGACGCCTGAGAACTCCAAGTCGATCGGTTGTCTCCTGTCGCCAGTCGCTCTTTCGCTTGGCGTGAATGTGCTGGCGAACCTCGAAGCGACAGGTCAGGGTATCGCGTTCTCCAACATCAATGTGCTGTCCGAGAACTTCCGCTTCAGTACGGCGCTGTTCTTCTTCTTCCTCGACTCGGTGATTTACACGCTTCTCGGTCTGTACTTCGAGAAAGTGATCCCGAAGCAGTACGGAACGACTCTCAAGTGGTACTTCCCGGTGTCGCCGTCGTACTGGCGTGGACGCAAGGGCCGCTCGGCTCTGAAGGGCGACCACGTTGCTATTGGCCAAGGCTCACCCGGCATTGACAGCGTGATCTTGGACGTGAACTCGTCGATCGAGCCAGTGAACTCGGATCTCCGAGAGCAGGAGCGTCGCGGCGAAGTCCTCTCGGTTCAGCGTCTTGCCAAGGTGTTCCCAGTTCCTGGAGGAGAGAAGGTTGCTGTGAAGGGGCTGAACATGGTCATGTACAAGGACCAGATTACCTGTTTGCTTGGTCACAATGGCGCTGGCAAGACGACGCTCATCTCAATGCTGACGGGTATGATCGCGCCTTCATCGGGCACTGCGACTTTCCGTGGATTGTCTATCACGGAGGATATGGATGAGATCCGCGAGTCGCTGGGTATCTGCTTCCAGCACGATGTGTTGTTTGCTGAGTTGACGGTCGAAGAGCATCTGATTCTTTTCGGTCGCATCAAGGGCTACGCGAATGAAGAGCTGATGTACATCGTGGACAAGCAAATTCGTGAAGTTGGTCTGACGGAGAAACGCCATGTCAAGTCGAACGAGCTATCTGGAGGTATGAAGCGCAAGTTGTCCGTGGCGGTCTCGCTGCTGGGTGACAGCTCACTCGTGTTCTTGGACGAACCGACGTCGGGCATGGATCCGTATAGCCGACGCCGCACGTGGGAGATCCTGTTGAACAACCGCAACGATCGTGTGATGGTGTTGACGACGCATTTCATGGACGAGGCCGACATTTTGGGTGACCGTATCGCGATCATGTCTGAGGGAGAGCTTCGGTGTTGCGGTTCGTCGTTGTTCTTGAAGAA